>NW_021026031.1:1986533-2157560 GCF_004153795.1 Camellia sinensis
GGGAAAAAGCATGCGATACAAAGGAATGTGTAGAACCAGAATCTATCAGTACACATGCATTTTGAGAACATACAGAGAGTGTACCTGACACCACAGTATAGGTGTTGGGTACGTCACCAGGCACTAAGGTGAAGGACGGTTTTGAAATTTCAGCACACCATTCTCAAACACAAATCCTGGCCTTGGCTTCGAATCAAATTCCTCTATGATCTTTTTCAAGTATTCATCTTCACATTGTTTTTGTTTGATCTCATCAAGAATAGCAGGTTGAGCAGAAATAACAGATAACAGCCCATCTTGTTCTAGGTCCGTCAACAACTCCTTTCGGTTGAATAGCAAACTTGACAAATTCGCACTGGATTTTCGGCTCAAGGCATCTGCTACAGTATTAGCCTTTCCCGGGTGATACAAAATTTGCAAGTCATAATCTTTAATCAGTTCAAGCCATCTTATTTGTCTCATGTTCAATTCTTTCTGAGTGAAAAAGCATTTCAGGCTTTTATAATCTATATACACCTCACAAGTCATTCCATACAGATAATAGTGCCAAATTTTTAGTGCAAACACCACAACTGCAAGTTCAAGATCATTAGTCGGATAGTTCTATTCATGTGGTTGGAGTTGTCGAGAAGCATATGCAATTACTTTTCTATTTTGCATTATTAATACACACCCCAAGCCTTTGTATGAAACATCAGTGTAGATTTGGAATCCATCTATATCGGTAGTGTCACGACGTAAACCCGCCCCTATAGGTTTAGCCTTGTAACTAGCCAGTAATCCTGGGATTACCAAAGGCCTCTGAACAAATTAATAAAATACAGGGCTAGGGGAAGCAAATACAAACATATAACATCCATAGAGTTGTGTAAACATACATGGGACTGAAAATTTAACACTTAATTTACATAATTAAGACGTCAAACTCACGTCACCATTCATACAAACAGACAAAAAAAAGGCTTGTTCAACTTAACAAAAGAAATACAAAAGATCTTTAACAGGATTCACAAAAATGTGACTACTACAAAAGGGAACCTCTTTAGGAGGCACTGTAACTCCAGGCAGTCAACTCTGGGCCTGGTCATACGCCTGGTCACCTACATACATACATAATAATATGGTGGGCTGAAGCCCAGTGAATAACAACGGAGTAAAGGATTTATGAATGATGTCCAAACAGTTTCAAGAATTAGAGTTCATATCAGAAACAAATTCAGATTCATATATGTAACCAAAAGTCTCAAGCAGTTATATGTGGTACATCTATTAGCTATCATATCATCTTGGTCCTGGGACCCATATGCATAGTCGGTACCAATGACCCCAAAGGTCCATATCTTGTGCACAAGTAACCATAGTATTGTTTCCCCCTGACAAGGGCCATGTATAAACCATGGTATTGTTTCCCTCGGGTAAGGGCCATATGATCATAAGCCACGGTATTGTTTCCCCGTGACAAGGGCCATATAAACATATGCCACAGTATTATTTCCCTCGGGCGAGGGCCATGTGAACTAAAGATGCCACAAATGCATTTCACAAAATTGGACATTCATTCACTATTCATAAAACAGTTCATATCTTATCATTTTGAAAATACAGATAATCAAACATAGCTTTATAGAGTTGTTACTCACAAATAGCTCCGATAGCAAAATGCACAGAGCAGACAGATCGGATAGCCTATGGCGTGTGACCTATACAAACACATAACAAATGCACATTGAAAGATGCAATGAGGATGCCAAAATGTAAGTTGAAACACTAGTCAAATTTTCAAAAACAAGACAGTCCGCTCGAGCGTAACTTTAGTCGCTCAAGTAGTCTGCAAAGTTTGTAAAAGTACTGGTTACATGATTTTTAGGTTTTTCGTCTGCTCGATTGTCGTGAGCACAAGACTGGGTAAATAGGATCTCCGTTCGAGCGCAACTTCCTACACTCGAGCGGTCTACAAAAGTTTGTAAAACTTCTGGGAGCTCTCATTTTATGCTAGAGTGCAACTTCAGTCACTGGAGTGGAAGGTCAAAAAAATAAGGGTGGTCGCTCGAGCACAGGGTTTGTTGCTCAAGCCAACCCCCAAACTCTGTAAAAGTATTGGGAGCTTACATTCTTCGCTCGAACACAGACTCCATCGCTCGAGCGGAGGGTGCAAATTTTGAAATTTCCAAATTGTTGATTCAAGTCCAAAACTCAATTTTAAAGCTTCAAAACAGATCCTTTTGAGCCAAAACTTGGTAAAACATTGAGAAACTCATAGTATATGATGAGTTACAAACCATTTCGCAAAATCAAACCCAAAAGTTTGCCAATTGTACAAAACAAAACTTGAAACTTCCAAAACATAACGTGCACAAATTGTTATGAACTCCAACATTCCACAACATGATCAAATGATATAAAATGGCATGAAACTTAATGAATTTCCAAAACCAAGCTATGATCAATGCATGCATGTAAGAGTTCTTCAAAATCAAACTCCAAATGCAAGAGAATTTGCATACATGTAAGGTTATCTTCTTAATTCTTCTTCCCTAGCTCAATTCTTTGGATTATTTATCTAACTCTCTTGAATTTATGCATTAAGTGCCATAACTACACAATTAAAGAAGTGAATTCCTACCTCAAGCTTTGAATTCTCAAGTGTGGTGGCTTAATTCTTCCAAGATTGAGCAATTCTTTGGTCTTTCTCTTAATCACTTCATTTCCTCTAACAATACCCATGTTGAGTTCAATATCCTACCTTCTCTCTCTCTCTCAATGTTGTTGTTTTTTTTTCTTTTTTTCTTTTTTTGAGTCAAAAAGATAAGAAATAAAAGTGTAAATAATGGCCTTGAGTCAACAAGTTGCCTTATATAAGCTTAATTAAGAAGTTTAATTAATGTCTAATTAATTGGCATTATTTATTCTAATTATTTGGTTCTGAATCGAATTTTAATTAAATTTACCATAATGTTCTAAAAATTTCAGATAACACATAAATGGAGTGAATCTCATATTTTGTGGTCGATAATGCCTTCAATTCTCAGAACAGAATATAAACACAAATAGATATTTCTACGATAGACAGATATAAATGCAAATAACATATAACACATGCAATTAACGTAGAATTTCATCTTAATCACTTATTAGGCCTTCTTAATCAAAGATCATAAGCTAATCACAAGTTGGGGTTGTTACAAGTAAGCAGAGTCAGAATTAATGCAGTTACTAATCTGGTTTTCAACTCTTGAAAAGCTGATTCACACTGATCATTCTAAGTAAATGGCACCTCATTTTTGTGTTAACTGAGTAAGTGGCATGGCTAGTTTCGAAAAGTCTTTTCACAAATTGACGGTAATAACCAGCAAGCCCCAAAAAATTTCTAACTTTTGTCACTGTAGTCGATCTTGACCATTTCACAACGGCCTCAATTTTCTGCGGGTCAACAGATATGCCATCTTTGTTGATTACATGCCATAGAAAAGTCACATTATCGAGCCAAAACTCACACTTGGACAGTTTTGTATATAATTTATTTTCTCTCAAGATCTATAGCACAGTTCTCAAATGATTTTCATGCTCTTCCTTGCATTTAGAGTAAATCAAGATATCATTTATGAACACAACAACAAATTTATCAAATATGGTTTGAAAACCCAATTCATTAGGTCCATAAAGGCAGTCGACACATTTGTCACCCTAAACGGCATCACTAAAAACTTATAGTGCCCATATCTAGTTCGAAAGGCTGTTTTCTCAATGTCTTCTGCCTTAACTTTTAATTAGTGGTACCAGGATCTAAGATCTATCTTTGAAAATACTTAGGCTCCCTAGAGTTGATCAAACAAATCATCTATTAGGGGCAGTGGGTATTTGTTTTTCATGGTCACTTTGTTCAATTCCCGATAGTCTATACAGAGTCTCAAAGTTCTGTATTTCTTTTTAACAAATAGAACTGGATCACCCCAAGACGAATTGCTCGGTTGAATAAACTTCTTGTCTAATAGTTCTTGAAGTTTCAATTTTTTCAATTCCGTTATGGACATTTTGTATGGGGTCCTAGAAATCAGTTGTGTTCCAGGTACTATCTCAATAGTAAATTCAATTTCCCTATCTGTCAAATCTCCAAGCAATTCATTAGGAAATTCATTAACTATAGGGATAGTTTCCACATTAGTACTATCTGCAGGCATAGTTAATACACAACACTAATAACCCCTACATCCCTTCTTAAGCAGTTTATTGGCTTTCATAACAGAAATCAAGTACAGGGGTGGAACTATACCATTTCCAGCAAATACAAATTCAGGCAACCCCGGTGGACAAAACACAACGGATTTGGCAACACAATCAATGGTAGTGTGATTTTTTGTCAACCAATCCATACCCAATATACAATCAAAATGATCTATATCCAATGGCAGCAAATTAACATATAAAAGTACTTCTCCAATCATTATATCACATGCAGGATATATATATACACATAACATAGAAACCCCAGATGGTGAAGATACAAACAACAAATAATTCATAGGCTCTAGAGACACAAACGAAACTGTAGATCCAAAATCTATCAGCACATATGCATTTTGGGCACAGATAAGAAGTATACTTGACACCACAGATTCGGTGTTCTGGACATCTCCCGGCACTAATTCAAAGACTCGGCCTTGCCTCAAAGTTTCCTTTCCCGTATTGGCCTGTGTATTTGATCTTGGTACTGAAGCAGATCCGGTTGAACTTGCCGCAAGACGGTTGGTATTTTGAGTCAAAAGTGGGCAATCTTTTACCAAGTGACCAGCTTGACCACACCGGAAACAGGCACCTGTTGTTCGGTAACACACACCTTTATGTTTCATTCCACATTAGGGGCAGTTAGGTGCAGAACTGTTTCCCTGACTTGAGCTACTCATAGATCCCGTATTTTGCTTCTTTGAGAATGATCAGCCCTTTCAAAAATTAAACCCAGATCTTTTGCCTCTCCATTCAATTATTGGAGCTTTGGTCTGTTTCATTGCTGCTACGTTGGCTTTCGTCATCAACGCTCTGTCTAGTACATCCACATACTTGGGCAGTTTCAACACACCAACCCGATCAAGCACATCTAAATTAAGCCCACCTTCAAATTTCCTGGCCTTTTTGTAATCCATATCTACCATATGAGGAGCAAATTGAGCTAATTCTATGAACTTAGCTTCATATTCAGCTACATATATGTGCCTTGTTTCAATTGCTCAAACTCAGAAACTTTTTGGTCTCGGAAACACTGAGGAAAGTATTTTTCATAGAAGATTTCCTTAAATTGATTCTAGGTCAAAGTCCCATTACTATCTCTCACTAACATACACCAACGTCGGGTTCGTCTTTCAGAGTGTACATAGATAACAAAACTTTCTAAGTTTCAGAACATGGAAAGACTTCGAACAGTTTCTTCATTTTCAAAATCCAAGTAGGCCTTCAAGGGTTCAATACCACCTAAAAAGGTCGAAGGTTTCATTTTATTGAATTTCTGAGTCAAACTGATAATGTCGTTGTTTATCGGTTCCACTTACATTGGAGAAGGTAAAAGGGGTAATTATTGTTGACTTTGTTGTTGTCTCATGGATTCCATTAAAGCTTCTAGCATTTGTTCCATTCGGTCCATCTGAGCATCGAAAGATTCAGATACATCGTCACTTCTTGTTCTTTCCATTGCTATAGGTAAACAGAGCACAAATAAACATAAGCAAATAATCTCTACAATTTTCACAGTGTTCAAATTCAATTCATTTTGTTTCATATTATTTCCGTTCAGATATGTTCACGTGATTTCACACACACTTACACATGCAGATGTAATGTCCTCAATTATTTTCTAGGACATCCTATAGCTCATAAGGACCTATGTGTGCGATATAACTCGTGCTCTGATACTACTCTATCATGACCTAAACCCGCTTCTAAAGGTTTAGTATCGTAATCGGCCAGTAATCCTAAGATTATCGAAGCCCTCTGAAATTGATTAGTATGATAAAGGGCCAGCGGAAGCAAATACAAATATACAATGTCTATAGAGCTGCACAAACGTATATGGGATAGGAAATTTAAAACTTATTTACATATATGATAACGTTATCCCATGTACAAATATAACAAAAGGGACTTAGCCCGATATACAGAAAAGAGACAAACGTTTGTCCTGATAAACAAAAGTAAACAAAAACTTTAGACTTCATTTCAAAAACTCGATCACACTAATTTCCAAGAACCTCTACGTGAGGCATGGTGGTTGGCTTGATAGAATAGATCCAGACTTGAAGTCCTAAGCCTAGTCACGTGCCTAATCACCTACATACATATATAAAATAATGAGCTAAAGCCCAGTGAATAACAACAGAATAAAGGTTTTGATGAATGATTTACATAACAGATTCAGAAATCAAAATTCAGATCAGAAATAGATTTGTATATATTCAGATTTGTAAACAGCCATACGTGGTACATCCATTAGCTAACAGATCAGATTGGCATTAAGACCCACGTACATAGTAGTTGGTTATATAGACATATATTCACATGAGATCGTCATGAAGACCCACTTGCAGAGTAGATGATTATGCATAATCAATTCCATAAATGAAACCCCCGTGAAAACCTGGTACGAGGAAACAAATAACACATGACATATTCACATGATACTAAGGATGCCATGAATACATTTCAGAAAATTTGACATTCATTCATAATTCACAAAATAGCATTTCAGAAAACAGATCATATCATATCATATCAGTCAGAATATACTTATAGTCAAACACAACTTTACGAAGTTGTTACTCACAGATAGTTCTAGAAGCGAATCAGATGAATCAGACAGATCAAATGGACTATGGCGCGTGACCTACACAAGCACATGACAGATACACATTGAAACACAAGCTCGGTAAACACTTAACTTATCACTTTTCTTTCTTGGTGTGTTTCTAATTCATTACCTCATTATTGTAGCCTAAATCATGTCTTAAGACTACCTTACATGAAATGAGGATGCAAAAACGTACTTGAAAACACTTGTAAAATTTTGAAAAATCGCTCGAGTGAAGCTTTGGTCACTCGAGCGATTTTCAAAGTTTGTAAAAGTACTGGATGCTCAATTTTCAAGCTCGACGGTCGCTCGAGCCAAGTACTGAAAAAAATGTTCACTCGAGCGTGCAATTGTCTGCAAAACTACTAGGAGCTTGAAATGTACGCTTGAGCAACACTTCTATCGCTCGAGTGAACTGCTCGAATTCTGAAATTTCCATATTTGCTCTTGAAGTTCAAAACTTGATTCTAAAGCATCAAAACACATTCTTTTAGGCCAAAACTTAAGAAAACATGTAGAAACTCATAATACATCATGAATTGAAAACCATTTCGCAAAATCAAGCCCAATAGCATTGTCAATTATCCAAAACTCAACTTGAAATTCAATATATAGAACATGATCAATTGAGATAAAATGATGTAGAACGTGATGAACTCCCAAAACCAAGTTAGAACAATGACATGCATATGGAAATCTCTTGGAAAATAAACTCAAATCATGATGAAATGAGCATACATGCATGATTTGCTTCCCAATTCTACTTTCTTACCTTAAATTATACATTAATCAACTTAATTCTCTTGAACTCTCATGTTAGCCAGCTTAAGCTCATAAAGGATGAATTAAATCCTTACCTAAAGTTCAAATTTCCCAAGTAGAAGCTTAGTTCTCTTAGTTTCCTTTCCAATCTCCCTTTCCTCCTTGTATTCTCTACAATCTTTAAGATGATGGAATGATATGTATATGAGGTTTCTAGAGTCAACATTATCCTTTTATAGGCTTGATTGGCATTAGGCTAATTAAGTGTGATTAGTGCTAATTAATTTATTCTAATTATTTGGTTCTGAATCAATTTCTAATTAAACTTATTATAAAATTCTAAAAATTCTAAATTACACGTTGATCTAGTCAATTTCGTGTTTGATGGCTGATAAGGCCCTCAATTCGTGTATCAAAATATAATCCTGAACAAATATTTCTACGACAGACAGATATAAACACAAATAACACATGGCACATGCAATTAACTTAGGATTTCATCTTAATTACTTATTAAGCATTCTTAATAAAGGATTATTAACTAAATTCAAATTGGGGTTGTCACAATTTCGAAACCCTAACAGTAACAGAGAATTGATCGGAGGGAAGCAAATCAAGCATGGTGGAGATGGCCTACTTCATGGAATCCATGGCAAAATCAGAAACGCCCTTGGAAATAACAAAAGTGTTAAGAGGTTCGATCTTCTTAAGCATGTTAAAGATAATAAAGAATTCTTGATCGAAATCAAACTTTTAAGTATAGATGAAGTCGTCGGAGACTTCGTCACTGTCAACGCCAAAGACGAGGCAACAGACAATATGATGTTTCTTGGAGGAGAAGGAGAAGATGAGGGGGTAGATAAGGAGGTAAGGAGGCGGGGGTTGTTAGAGAGGCTTGAGGGAAAGGTCGATGAAGCAAGAGATCAAGAAAGCCTTAGTTGTGGCCACCATTAAAATGAAAGAAACGAAGCTTAATGAGGTCTCTCTCTCTCTCTCTCTAAAGCTCTTCTTTTAGCAACAACGAGGATTTGTCCGGGATTTCGTGGGTTTTGCAAATCTGATATTTGAGATCAGCGATAGTGTTATTGCAGGTTGTGGATCTGGATCTACAGCGGCAGTGAGACGATGGCGGTATGAGAGGTGAAGCGGTGGATGGTGGCAGATGGCAGTGGACGACGACGTGGCCCATGAGGTATGGGTCAATGGAAATGAGGTTTTGGTGGAGATGAGGGTCTTCTAGATATTTGCAGTAGCGGCGGAGCCATGCCGACAGCCGTATCGCGGAGGTTGTTGGCAATGACAATGAGGAGAGGCGGTGGGTAGCGATATCAAAAAAGAGAGAATAAGGAAGAGAGAGAGAAAATTGATTTTTATGAATTGTGTTCGTATATATCAATATATATATATATATATAGGGTATTTTGGTCATTTTGCTTGAGTTTGTACTTTTGGACAAAGTGTTTCTCCTCTTGGATATTTAGCCAAATAAAATTGTAATTTGAACTTTTTGACCCAAGCCCTATATTTAAATAGACAGCCATATATATGTATATGTTTGTTAGGTTTCACTCGGTTGTGATAGGGATGCATTTGAAATGGATCACTTAGCCTCTGTCTCGGGAGATTGAGATCATTTACCTCATGTATTGAGTTTATGGATAAACATCTATGTATTTTTTTTTAAAAAAAAAATTTGATCTAGTTATTTATTTTTATTTTTTTTGGATCTAGATTGTTGTTAATGATAATCTGTTGTTAAATTGTTGGATCTGGATTTGGATTGAGAGATCTGGTTTGTATATTTTTTTTAGATATGTCGTTAGATTATTGTTATCTACTTTTTTTTCATTGTTGTTATTGTTGATAATTCTAATAGATAGTGGCAAAAAATGTGTATGTGTGGTTATCTGATGAAATGTTTTGAACAGATAGATGGTTTTGTTGTTATTGTTGTTGTCGATAAGATTCTATTAGAGAATTTCTTTTTGTTTGCTTTGGAAGAGAGTGGAGGACAGATAGGTTGTTTTTTTTGTTGTTGATGATGATGATGAATAAAGAAAATATGTTTTGCAGATTTCAACAGATAAACAAAATAAGTTTAGTGAATTTTAATAGATAATTACAAAATTGAACAAATTAAAAAAATGTAGTTGAAAAATTGGAATAGATAGTTAAAATTTTTGAACAAATAGATATAAATTTGAGCAGATAAGAGCAAAAAATTGAACAAATAGTTACAAAATTAAATAGATAAAAAAATATAGTTTGAAAAAGTTGAACAGATAGGTGAAAAATTTGAACATATAGGAAAATTTTTGAACAAACCATCACCATTACCACAACCACCCTACAATGTCTCCACCATCAGTACCATTAGCATACCGTTAGCCAAACATTTTTAGAGTTTGCAAATACAAATTTTTGGAACACATTTTTTTTGAAAAATGTTTTCAATAAAACAAACAGACTATAAAGTTATGGTTAGTTAAACCTCCGATTAGTTATAGTCACCATTTTCTGATTAGTATATTGCATAATACTTTGGTTAATAATTTTTTATTTTTTTTGTGGTATATTATTGATTTATGATTGAATTATTCAGGCGAGAATGAGTGAGAAGTATGCAAATACACAACATCAACATTAATATGTTTAATGGCGACCATTCAATGTGGGACTATCGGTTTCTATGCCGACTATAACATTTCAGCTTGGTCGTTGACACTCGGGATTCGAGCCCTTTCAAGTATTTATGGGATATGTATTATCTGAACTTTAAAATTTTTAATAGTTATATTTATTAATATATTAATTGATATTATCTAGTATTGACTAATATTGATAGTCTCTTTGTAAAAGACTCATGGTGATTATAATAGTTGAAGGAAATACAATATTTTTTATTTTAAATCCTTCTACTTTAGGACATTGTTTTTGACGTGCCTCTCACAATTATACAGACTATTTTCTGAACCTTTTTCTTAATCTTCTTCTTTAGTATTCTGTTATATATGTGTATTTAATTTTATCAAACTTTATAAAACCTATTTTCATAATCTGTTTTATTTAAAATTATTATTCTGCAAAATTGATTTAGAGAAATTTTCATTCAATCCCCATAACACGTACAAAGAAAAACAACTTTAGATTTGGCTTTATCCACTATGATAATTGTGGGAACATAATTTTGAATGACAACACGTGGCTGAGGTGTCACCGAAGTGCCAGCCGAGGTGCCACGTGTCCTGGTCATGACGCCAAAATCATCTCGGCTAGGCCGAGGTTATCTGCGAAGATACCAGAATCTGGGATAAGCGGATAAGGGATAAGAGTCCCAGAATGAGAGAGGACTTCAGTTTGTGTAAAGATAAGACTCTTAGAGAGTTTATCCCAATCTTCCTAGGAGTCCAAGATTAGCAGCAATCCTAAGTCCATTGAAGCTAGGTTTCTATTGGGATTATGTAAGTGTTGGCTATAAAAGAGAGGCACTCCCATGGGTCTAAGGTATGCTTTTTATGCTCTGAATAGTGAGTTAAGCACTTTTGCTATCTTTGAGGGATAACTGATTTGATTGTCGGAGTGCCCCCGGATGGACGAACCACCGCCGGAATCTCTTCTTTTTGTGACAGGTCGTTCTGGCTTAATCTATTCTGCCAGTGTTCTCCAGCTGAGTGCTTGATTGGCAGTGTGGTCAGAAATTGACACACATAATTTGGCGCCGTCTGTGGGAACGAAAGGAGAATAGATGGCCAACGATGGACAGAAAGAGAAGGTTGGAGACGACATCCCTACGAGGAGTGGGAAACATATTGACCTTGACGTTGAAGAAGACAACTGCAATGAAGAGACTCGTGATAAGAATCACAAAGGAAAGAACGTCGGCCAGGAGGGCGACATACCAAAGAAATCGGACCGGAGCGGGTATTATAACGAGGAAGACCTCCAGGTATGGAAAGATAGATGCCTGTGAAGGGACGACGAGATGAAGGGAATGGCGGACAAATTGGCAGACCTGCAAACAGTTATCAATTTCTTGATGCAGAATAGACGTCATGCAGCCACCGTTCCCGCTACAAGATACGCTGATTCCAACGGCCAAGAAAGGTGCCCAGAAAGGGGGGCAGAAAACGGTTCCTGCAATCCCTCAGCATGGCGGGAACAAGGGACATTCTCACCGGCCATCGCGGGAGGTTAGGCACGGAGAATTCCAGAAGACACGATCTTGGCCTAGATGATTAGGTCCGAAAAGAGAAGAGCTCAACCTAAAGTGAGCAGATCCCAGATTCCAGAAGACAAGATCTCGGCCTAGATGATTAAGTCCGAGAAGAGAAAAGCTCAGCCTAAGTTAAAGACTTTTTATATAAGGTCCACAAAGGAGTAAGTGGAAGCCATGCAGAGGGCTGGAGAATGATGCTTGGGAGTTGTAATTTTCAAGCCAAGATCGGTTTAACACTTGTTCAAATTTTTAAGAAAAATTTACAAGTTGAAGTTAAACTGAGGTCATGTTTAACACTTGTTGAAATTTTTAAGAAAAATTTACAAGTTGAAGTTAAACCGAGATCATGTTTAACACTTGTTAAAAAAATTAAGAAAAATTTACAAGTTGAAATTAAACTGAGGTCATGTTTAACACTTGTTGAAATTTAAGAAAAATTAGTTAAACCGAGATCATGTTTAACACTTGTTAAAAAAATTAAGAAAAATTTACAAGTTGAAATTAAATAGAAGTCATGTTTAACACTTGTTGAAATTTTTAAGAAAAATTTACAAGTTTAAGTTAAACTGTCACGACCCAAACCCGCCTCTATGGGTTTAGCACCGTAACCAGCCAGTAATCCGAGATTACCGAAGGCCTGCTTAACAGTAATAACAATAATGCAGAGTACAGGGGCTGGCGGAAGCCAAAACAGTAATAAAATATCTCCAATGAGCTGTGACAGTCTGTATGCAACAAGACTTTTCATATCATATACACATTCAGAACAAAACAGTACATACATACATCAATGCAGATATTCAGGTTAGGGACCGGATCCCTACCATAACAATACAGTACGATATCATTCAGTCTATACAGCAATTTCAAAACAGATACAAAAAAGGAGGAAACTAAAACACCCCAAAAGCCCTAGCTTGAAGGACTTGGAACCTCTTAGTGAGGCACAGTGGTTGGCT
This sequence comes from Camellia sinensis, assembly GCF_004153795.1. Taxonomy (NCBI): domain Eukaryota; kingdom Viridiplantae; phylum Streptophyta; class Magnoliopsida; order Ericales; family Theaceae; genus Camellia; species Camellia sinensis. Next base: position 1,999,303 of record NW_021026031.1, read on the forward strand.
CGACAAAACTGGAGTTTACCCTGACGCTTCTAGCAACGGTCCGGTGCCTGTACACCTACATATATATATATATATATATATGAGCAGTGAGCTAAAGCCTAGTGAATAACATATGTGTAAAAAGGTTAAGAATGAATGTCCTTTCAGTATTGAAAATAGTCATTTAAACAGTATATCAGTCATTCAGTTTGTGACTCATAAATCATGCCACACAGTAATTCAGAAACTACAATAGTCATATGTGGTACACCCAATAGCAAAACAGTACAGTAGGTCTTAACAGGCCGAGCAGTCAATGATGGCCATCAGTAATGGTTCCAAACGTGGGAACCAACAGAGATCTCTATAACAGTAGCAGTAACAGTATATTGCAATGGATGCCACGAATACAGTTCACAAACAGGACAAACATTCATTCAGTAAACAGTGTCATTTCATAAAGCAGTACAATCATTTGTTCAGAAAATAATCTCATTTGAACATATCTTTACAACATTATTACTCACAGAGTTCTGGGCTACAGATAAGCTAGTACGCGTCCTCGGATGCCAACCCTACACAGTTACAGAGTGAACACACACTAAGCTACACAGTTAGGAAAAATAATAACTTAATCCCTAATTTGCCTCGGTGTGGTTCTACATCAATATCCTCATTAAGATGCCTTAAACTAGGCCTAAGAATGCCTAGAATAGAATGAGGATGCAAAGATACAATTTAAAAACATTTTCAGAATTTTCAGAAAACAGAGGTCCCGCTCGAGCGTGGGTTTCCCTGCTCGAGCGGACATGCAAACAAAGTCTCCGCTCGAGCTTAAACTTTCCCGCTCGAGCGGACTGCAAAAGTACTGGATGTGCGAAAATCACGCTTGATGGGCGCTCGACACCCGCTCGAGCGTGTGACACAAGTCCTTGCTCGAGCGTGCAAAACCCCGCTCGAGCGGACTGTAAACACAACAAAAGTGCTGGATACACAAATTTCCCGCTCGAGCGCCACTTACCCCGCTCGAGCGGAAGTCCAAAATCTGGAATTTCCAGATTTGAACCTCAAGCTCAAAATCAAGTTTCAATACATCAAATTCGATCCTTTTGGGCCAATTTTCTGCAAAACACTTTAAAACTCATAATATAACATGATTTAAAGCTCAATTTGTAAAATCAAGGCCCAAAGGTGAGTCAATTAAACACAATTTCAAACAAATTCCATGAACATGATGTGAAACATAACATGCATGAATTAAATCAACTTAAAGCTTCAAAGCAAGCTCAAATGAGTCTAAACTTCCAAAAACATGATGAATTCTTGTACTAGAACCATAATATGAACATGCATGTAACAATTTCCATGAAAACAACCTCAATATGCTAGAACATGTACATTCATGCATGGATTAAACTTCAATTCAACATATTAAGACCAATTCTAGACTTAGATCACTAGAGGCTCATGAACCATGCAAGAATCAACTCAAATACACAATTAAAAGGAGGAACTCCCTACCTTAAGTCTTGAGTCTAGAGTTTGGAAGCACAATCATGCAAATTTCTTTCAATTCTACCAAGTTTCCAAGCCAAAATGAGATGAAATCAAGCTATCTCCCTATTCTCTCTCTCTAGTCGGTTTTGCTTAGAAATGGCTGATGAAATGAAATGGTAGTGCCAAACAAATGAATCAAATACATAGCCTAGAGTTGTCCACTAAGTGGCAATATTGAAAATAACCCAATTAATGTAATTTAACATTATTTAAACCAATTTAATCATACCAAATCACATTTCAAATAAATATACCATAAAATCACATTAATTCTAATTAACACAAAGCACTAGTCAATTTCAGATTCGGCCGCCGATAAGGCCTTAAATTTGCAGTTTAAAGCATGAAACATGAACAGATGCATTTAACAGTCAACAGATAGTAATGCAAATAACACAATATATTCATGTTATTAATTCAGAATTTCAGTCTAATCAGTTACTTATCCAGTTCAGTCACAGTTTAGCAGTAAGCAGTGGTGTTATCAGTAAACAGTGGTGAGGGTTGTTACAGTCTCCCTTCCTTATAAAGAGTTTGGTCCTCCAAACTCGAATTACCTTCATTATGGAAGAAAAACAGGATTCAGTGGAAATAGTTCAGGATATCTCTTGATCATATCCTCTTCCCTTTCCCAAGTGGCATACACGCCACTATGGTTTTGCCAGTCAACTTTCACTAACGGAATCTCTTTGTTCCTTTACTTCTTGATCCGTCGGTTTATAATCTGAATAGGCCATTCTTCATAAGTGTACTCATCACTTAGCACTACACGGGTAGGCTCAATCACATGGAAGGGATCCCGAAGGTATTCCCTCAGCATTGAAATATGGAACACGTTATGCATATGCTCCATTTCAGGAGGAAGCGCTACTTCATACGCCATCGGATTGATTTTCTCAATAATCTCATACGGTCCGACGTATCTCGGCGCTAACTTGCCTTTAACTCCAAAACGAGTCTAGCCCTTCATCGGTGTCACTTTTACAAAAACATGATCGCCCACTTCATATTCTCTGTCTTGCCTTCGAACATCCGCATAACTTTTCTGTCGGCTCGGTGCGGTTTTCAGTCTCTGTTGGATCAGTTTCATTTTTTTGGTGGTTTCCTGTACAATCTCGGGCCCAAGCAAAGGCCCATCTCCAACTTCTTCCCAACAAATTGGAGATTGACATTTCCTGCCATATAAAGCCTCGAAAGGCGCCATACCAATACTTGAATGGAAGCTGTTGTTGTAGGCAAATTCAGCTAAGGGTAGATGACTTTCCCAATTTCCTTGGAAATCAAGAACACACATCCGCAATAAATCCTCCAGAGTCTGGATGGTCCTCTCTAACTGACCATCTGTCTGAGGATGGTAGGCACTACTCAGTTTCAATTCAGTACCCAATGCAGTTTGCAGGCTTTGCCAAAATCTCGATGTAAACTTCGAGTCCCTATCAGAAACAATGGACATAGGCACTCCATGCAATCTAACAATTTCATCAATGTAGAGTATAGCCAATTTGTCCGCATTATAAATTGTTTTGACAGGTAAGAAATGAGCAGATTTAGTCAATCTATCAATAATAACCCAAATTGAATCCATACCTTTACTGGAGCGAGGTAAACCAACAATAAAATCCCTAGTGATATGTTCCCATTTCCACTCCGGTATCGGTAAGGGTTGCAGTAAACCTACGGGTCGTTGATGTTCGGCTTTAACTTGTTGACAATGAAGACATTTTGACACAAAATCAGCAATTTCTTTCTTCATTCCCGGCCACCAGAAATTCAATTTCAAGTCTTGATACATTTTCATATTTCCTGGATAGATAGACAATTTTGAATTGTGGCCCTCTTGTAGAATTCTTCTTTTCAGTTCAGGATCATTCGGTACATACAATCTTCCCTGAAATTTCAACACATTATTCTAAAATTTGAAATCCGGCCTCGGTTTAGATTCTCGTTCTTCGATGATCTTCTTCAAGAAGTCATCATGTTGCTGTTTCTCTTTAATCTCTTCAATAAGTGCCGGTTGAGCAGAAATAACAGCTAAGGTTGCACCTTGTTCACGCAAAACAATCTCAATTTCAAGTCTTTCAAGGTCACAAAGCAATTCTTTCTACCCGGTGAGTAAACAGGCCAAAATTCTAATCGATTTTCGACGCAATACATCGGCAACGGTATTAGCTTTCCCGGGATGGTACAAAATTTGCAAATCATAGTCTTTAATCAGTTCTAACCATCTCCGCTGCCTCATGTTCAGTTCTTTCTGTGTGAAGAAATACTTTAAACTTTTGTGGTCTGTGTATACCTCACATGTAGCCCTATAAAGGTAGTGACGCCAAATTTTTAGTGCAAACACCACTGCAGCAAGTTCTAAATCATGGGTCGGGTAGTTCTTTTCATGCAGTCTCAGTTGTCGGGAAGTATATGTAATAACTTTCCCATTCTGCATTAAAACACATCCCAAGCCCTTGTGAGAAGCATCACTATATACAGTATAACCATCCGTACCTGAGGGTAAGGTGAGAATCGGTGCAGTCACTAGTCGAGTTTTAAACTCTTGAAAAGCTGATTCCCTCTGATCGGTCTAGTTAAATGATATCCCCTTTTGAGTCAACTATGTCAGTGGTAGGGCAATTTTGGAGAAGTCTTTGAGAAACCTTCTGTAATACCCGGCCAAGCCTAGAAAACTCCGGACTTCGGTGACATTTGTCGGTTTAGGCCAGTTCACTACTGCTTCAATTTTCTGTGGATCAACTGAAATTCCATCTTTACTGATTACATGCCCCAAAAATATAACATTGTCAAGCCAAAATTCACATTTAGTCAGTTTAGCATACAGTTTCTGTTCTCTTAGGGTCTGTAGGGCAATTCTCAAATGATGTTCATGTTCCTCCATGCTTTTGGAATAAATTAAAATGTCATCTATGAATACAACAATAAAGTCATCAAGGAATGGTTTAAAAATTCTATTCATAAGGTCCATAAATACGGCAGGTGCATTGGTAACTCCGAAAGGCATAACTAGAAATTCGTAGTGTTCATACCTCGTTCGAAATGCAGTCTTTTCAATGTCCCCTGTCTTGACTTTCAACTAGTGGTATCCAGATCTAAGGTCAATTTTGGAGAACACTTGGGCACCCTGTAACTGATCAAATAAATCATCAATGCGAGGCAATGGATATTTATTTTTCACGGTTACCTTGTTCAGTTCGCGGTAATCAATGCAAAGTCTTAGTGAGCCGTCTCTTTTTTTCACAAATAAGACTGGTGCACCCCACGGTGAAGTACTGGGCCTGATTACTTCTTATCTAACAGTTCCTGCAGTTGAACTTTCAACTCTTTCAATTCGGTAGGTGCCATTCTGTACGGAGCTTTAGATACAGGCTGTGTACCCGGAATCACATCAATGGTGAACTCAATCTCCTTGTCAATCAAATCCCCTGGCAGATCATCTGGGAAAACATCTGGGAATTCTCTAACTATAGGAATACTATTCACATCAGTTTTATCATCAGTAGGTACAGTCAATACAGAACATAGATACCCTTTACACCCCTTTCTAATAAGTTTGAGAGCTTTCATGGATGAAATCAGATATAGGGGAGGTACTACTCCTACTCCGTTAAATACAAATTCAGGCAGTCCAGGTGGATGGAAAACAACTTGTTTTGTTACACAATCTATAGTAGTATGATATTTTGCTAACCAGTCCATTCCCAATATCACATCAAAGTGATCAATATTCAGAGGCAATAAATCAATATACAGATGAACATCCCCAACAATAATTTCACATGCAGGGTACATATAAGCGCAAGTCATGGATCCCCCAACAGGTGAAGATACAGCTAGCAGATAGTTCATGGGTTCCAATGGTCTATTCAATTTTCATGAAAAAGCATGCGATACATATGAATGTGTAGACCCCGAATCAATCAAAACATACGCATTTTGAGCACAAATTGAGAGTATACCTGACACGACGGTCTCGGTATTTTGTACGTCTCCCGGTACGAGTGCGAACACTCGGCCTTGTCTCATAGGCTTTTTCCCAATAGCTTTGGGGTTGGGTTTTGGTGGAGCAGTTGATGCTACTGCACTTGGTGCAGCTTTGCTATTGCCTTGGGGAGCAGAAGGGCAATCTTTGACCATGTGGCCTACCTTGCCACACCTGTAACTAGCACCAGATAATTTATAACAAACCCCCTTATGGTTCTTACCACATTCGGAGCAGGGCAGTATAGAACGGTTCCCTTGACTAGAACTAGTCGTTGACCATGTATTCTGCTTTTTGTTCGATGAATTATTTCTGCCCTTCTTGAAATTGAAGCCTTGTCTTTTACCACGCCATTCAGACACTGGTGTTTCAGTTTGTTTCAGTGCCTCGATGTTCGACTCAGCCATGATTGCTCGGTCAAGAACATCCACATATTTCAGTAGTTTCAGAACATTGATTCTGTCCAGTATTTCCACATTAAGGCCGCCTTCAAACTTCCTGGCCTTTTTGTAGTCAGTGTCAACCATGTGCAGTGCATAACGGGCAAGTTCTATAAATTTTGACTCATACTCAGCCACGGACATGGTACCTTGTTTCAACTGTTCAAATTCGGTTACCTTGCGGTCCCTGACACACTGTGGGAAATATTTCTCAAAGAAGGCTCCCTTGAACTAAGCCCAATCCATAACAGTATTTGTGTCGCGGACTAACATCCACCACCTTCTAGCCTCTTCTTGTAAGGTGAAGGTAGCCAATAGCACTTTTTGTGCTTCAGAACACAGAAAAACTTCGAATAACTTTTCTGTTTCAAGCACCCACGCTTCGACCTTTAAGGGTTCAAGGCCTCCCTGAAAGGATGGCGGTTTCATCTTACTAAACTTCTGTGTTAGAGCAATGATGTCATCATTAACATTCTGTTCCGGCTGTACCGGAGGAGGTGGGGGCTGTTGGTTCTGTTGTTGTAGCCTTAAGGCCTCAGTCAACATTTCCACTGTTCTCTCTAGCCTTGCCATTCTGGCCTTAGATGATTCAGATTCATCAACAATTCTTGTGTTATCCATTTCACTATAGACAATTATGGCAATTATAAACATAGGCAGTTGCATACTTAAGCACATTAGCACATTAGCACAGATATTCATGTCTTGGCCACACACACTTCTCAATGTTCATGCAATGCCCTATTTACTTTTCTAGGACATCCTATAGCTCATTTGGACACGTGTGTGAGGTATAACTCGTGGTTTAGTATCGCTTTGATACCACTCTGTCATGACCTAAACCCGCCCCTATGGGTTTATGTAGACACCCCATTTTTGACCGACCTTAAGACTCAGACGTCACCAATTGAGCGCTTGGTGATGTTGCATGATGTGCTCGTTCAGAAGCTTCGGAGTTGCGGCCGTGAGCCCTGCCTCCGGACTCCCGAACCCTTTTCTGTGCCTTGTCTCGGTTTGCGAACCAGACTCGGTTTTCTCTGTTTCTTTTCCTGAGGGGAGGGAGAGGTCCTGTAGACCATCTCTCAATGTCCGTAGGCTACATTTGGTGGCCGTAGGCCATTTTGCCCATTTCGGAGCCCGGTTCCCGGTTTTCGGAGCCGTCAGGCCGTGTGCCTCGGTTCGGGACCGCCTAACCATCTCCGTTTGCTCTGAAAAGTTTTTGCATACTTCCTATTTGCTCCCTTTTGAGACACTGGGGGCTGAGAAACCCACTTCGAGGTCGAATGCCACTTTCGATGCTTAACAGCCCATTTTCGGGACCTCGAACTGCGTGTTTTTGCCCCGGAACATTCGTTTTGCAATGGTTTTCGTTCATTTTTGCAGGTACCTTTGTTTATCACAGGGAAGGTCACTGAAGGGTGGGAGGCCAGCAATTGTTGCAGCAACCAGTTATCTCTCCTCCGGAGCCTCCCGGCGCCCGTTTTCCCAACTTCCGGGCTAATGTTGAACACCTTGGAGTTAATGTTGCCAACTTTCGACCACATATCTGTGATCTACACACTTGGAGGACCCTAAAAGTTCATGCCGGCCCACTATTTTTGATCAATCGGCCACTTCTCCTAACCGAGACCTTTTCTTGAGGGAGCTTGACCGTTTTGACCTTTTTTTTAGCTTCTCCAAGAAGCTTGACCTCTTTTAGCTTCTCCAAGAAGCTTGACCCCTTTTTTAGCTTCTCCAAGAAGCTTGACCTTTGTTTAGCTTCTCCAAAAGCTTGAACCTTTTGACCCCTTTTTAAAACTTCTCCAAGAAGCTTGACCCTTTTGAACCTTTTGTTTAGCTTCTCCAAGAAGCTTGAACCTTTTGACCCTTTGGCTAGCTTCTCCAAGAAGCTTGAACCTCTTGACCCTTTTTGCCTAGCTTCTCCAAGAAGCTTGGCCCTTTTGCTCCAAGCTTCTAAGAGAAGCTTTGCCCCTTTGGTTTCTCTATATATAAGAGAACCTCTCCTCCCCTTTAGGAGGTTAGAAAATTGGTTCTTCAAGCCTCAAGAGACAAATCCTCCTCCATCTCTCTCATTTTCCTAAAAAGCTTCAAGTACTACACCACCATTTACACTACAACACCAAGCTCTACCACCACCACTCCATTCCAAGAGCAAGGAGAGGAATTCCAGAAGCTAAGACAACAAAGTTGCCCAAGAACAACAAAAGAATTGATCTTCAAGGGTAAGTCCACTTTCCCTCTTTTGAGCTCATTTTTTGCAACATTTCTTAGCCTTTCTTTCTTGTACATTTAGAGCTCCGACCAAAACTGGAAGATCATTATTTTGAGCTCATTTTCATGTCTCATTAAGGGCTCAACCCTGTTTGAGCCCTCCATGTTGCACTTGCTTCAATGTCCTCCTTAAATACCGTTTTCTTGCATGCTTTTGCAGCCATTATGCTTCCATTTTTGGACGATTTGCAGGCCTAAGATAGTCTTATTTTGACCTTCTTAACATGTTTCATTAAGGTCTTTGCCATTTGTGAATATTTTGCATACCTCATGTTATAGCCTCTTTTGAGCCTTATTTTGCATTGCATTTCTAGCATGTTTTTATACTGTTTTGGCCATTTTACAGTTCTGGAAATATGCTTATTTTGGTCCCTATTCAATGTTGTAGAAGGGAATTTTTCAGTTTGGGCATTGTATATACCACTTGCCTCTTTGGCCATCTTTTGCCCGTTTTCTTACATAAAAGCTTAGCCATATCTAGTTTGTTTTTGAGATTTTACAGTTCTGTAAATGTGCATATTTTTGGCCCTCTTCAATATTGTAGAAGGGCCCGAACCTGTTCGAGGACAGTAGCTATGAGTTACTTCTTAATCTCATGTTTATTCCCCATTTTTGCATGCTTGTTTTGCCCTGTTTTTGTCCACTGTTTGGCCATGCTATAAACTAGTAAAATGCTAATTTTGGGGCTGCCTTGCTTCTGTCTTTACATTCCATGTCCATATTGTGCACGCATTGCATAGCTATAGGCCATTTCGGGTGCCTAAATTCGCATACGGACATTTCCTTGCATTTCATGTCATTTCGCTTCATTTCGGGACTGTTTTCCCCTTATTTTGTTGCTAAATCCCATTGGCATGCTTGCATACATTTTTGCCATATTTCATCACTTTTTTGCATCGCCTCGGTTTGCGTGCCCGTGTGCACGCATTTCGAGGCACTCCGTTTTTATCCCTGGCATCCCATGTGAGTGTGGCTGAGACTCACTCATGTTGGTATAAGCCCATTTGTCATTTCCATGCCATTCATCACTTTTTTGCATCGCCTCAGTTTGCGTGCCCGTGTGCACGCATTTCGAGGCACTCCTTTTTTTTATCCGCCGGCATCCTATGTGAGTGTGGCTGAGGCCCACTCATGTTGGTATAAGCCCATTCGTCATTTCCATTGTCATTTCATCATATCTTGCCATTGCCTCGGTTTGCGTGCCCGTGTGCACGCATTTCGAGGCACCTTCTTTTTTTATCCGTCGGCATCCTATGTGAGTGTGGCTGAGGCTCACTCATGTTGGTATAAGCCATATCATGTTTCCATGTCATTTGCATTGCGTATGCCATCCTCAGTTTGCGTGCCGTGTGCACGCATTTCGAGGCACTTCATTTTCATCAACCGGCACCTTATGTGAGTGCGGCTGAGGCTCACTCATGTTAGTATAAGTCCATTTGTCATTTTCCATGTCATTTGCATTGCGTATGCATTGCCTCGGTTTGCGTGCCCGTGTGCACGCATTTCGAGGCACTTCATTTTCACCCGCCGGCATCCTATGTGAGTGTGGCTGAGACTCACTCATGTTGGTATAAGTCCATTGTCATTTCCATGTCATTTTCATAGCATTTACCATTGCTCGGTTTGCGTGCCCGTGTGCACGCACTTCGAGGCATCTCATTTTCATTGCATTAACCATTGCTCGTTTGCGTGCCTGCGTGCACGCATTTCGAGACAACCTATCATCGCTCGGTTGCATGCCCGCGTGCACGCATTTCGAGACACCTATCATCGCCTCGGTTTGCGTGCCCGCGTGCACGTTTCGAGACACATATCATCGCCTCGGTTTGCGTGCCCGCTTGCACGTATTTCGAGACACATATCATCGCCTCGATTTGCGTGCCCGCGTACATGTATTTCGAGAACATTCATCTCCTCAGTTTACGTGCGCCGCGTGCACGTATTTCGAGACATGTCATTTTCTCGGTTTGCGTGCCCTTGTGCACGCATTTCGAGGCATCTCATTTCATCATTTCTGTATTTCTCGGTTTGCGTGCCTGTGTGCACGCATTTGAAATCTCGGTTTGCGTGCCCGTGTCACGCATTTCGAGGCATTTCATTTCCATTGCATTGTGTATGTAGGATTGTATCTTAGTTGCATTTTCATGCATATCATGCATATTGCATCAGTCCGAATAGGAGTTAGCCCGGGCAGCGGAAACGAGGTACATTTCGTACTCCGAGTGACGAATGTGTCTTCAATTTCCCAGGCACCGACACTCCGATTATCCATGATGGAGTTAGGTTTTAGCTGTAGTTCATGTGCAATTCATCCTATATTGAGTTGTGCATTTCGATTCCTCGGCCATCATGCCTCGGTATGCGTGATGGTGCACAGGATCGAACATGTATATATCTGTGCAAAATACATTGCTATGCCCTTCCTGCTCTCTGTTGCAGCAAACGAGGAATCAGCAACTTTTTGAACTTGGCACGCATTTCAAGAACAGGTGTAAACAGAGGCTAATCGGGCGCATTCCGGTGGATTCCGCGCAAGACAATCCGGACATGCATCATCCGATCAGAGCAAGGCAGTCCCTGGCTTGCACGCCAGTTTTACTTGTTTTCTTAGTTAATTCATTAATTAATTAAGAATCTTGTAATATTTCGGACTGTAATATTTGGACTGTATTATTTATTTGGACCCTCGAGTGAGGGCACAACTGTAATAAGTGGGTGAGTGTGATGTATGTCTTCCAACCCCACGTCTTTCTCCCTTTTATTTATCCCTTTTGATGGTTAGATTAGGGCATTATTTCAATTAGCATACAGTATGACAGCATGTTTGCATCATTCATCTGTATTGCATGCATCGGGCTCGGCGCATCATACTAATTGCTTACTTTCAATCCAAATTGAATACATGGTAGTTATAGCATTCCATATGCATCTTAGAATAGCCGAGCCTGCTATAGTTGCATTTTGCATGTGTTGCATAGGCATTTCTGTACACTTAGAATCATGCATGATTTCTAATATAGTTTCTATTTTGGCTTGGAGTACTCGGTGAGTTTTATGCTTTAGCATCCTTGCATGCGTGTGAGTGAATGCCATGATAGCATGCTTACCATGAGGCTATGTGCTTATATGATATAACTGCCTGAATGCCTGTGGGTGAAGGTCGGGTTATCTGAATTGGAGTAAATCATCAAATTTTCAAGCCTACCTGCGGGTAGCACCATCAAACCACTTTTTCAAAAACAAGCATGAAATGTTTTGTTCCAATTCGGACGACCCGGTCTATACTTGTATGCTGTGTGCATCACATAGTAACCTAGGCTAATAACCGGAATAAGAATTCACAATGTTTTCAAAAATTGATATCGTGGTTAGTAGAGGCCGGTCTATGACCGGGCGAGCGGGGGTGCTCACGAAGTGACCTTCCCCAATCGTATCCAAGTTCCCGAGCCGAGGCAACTTTGGTGATGACGGACGCGTGGCCTTTTGGCACCGAGTCAGGGTTTCCTAAATTTCCCAAAATAAAATATTTAGGTGGCGACTCTGTATCTGGCAAAGCAGTCCATGTTTGGCACTTCTTTCAAAAATCAGTTTTCCAAAAACAATTTGCCGGATTTGGACTCTTTGGTTCAGATTTAGAACCGTGACTGCGAAAGTCGAGTCCGAGTTGTAGCGAGGTCCCCCCGCGGGCTTGTCTACAGTTTAGCACCGTAACCGGCCAGTAATCCGAGATTACCGAAGGCCTGCTTAACAGTAATAATAATAATGCAGAGTACAAGGGCTGGCGGAAGCCAAAACAGTAATAAAAGATGCCCAATGAGCTGTGACAGTCTGTATGCAAAAAGACTTTTCATATCATATACACATTCAGAACAAAACAGTACATACATATATCATATACAGAATATTCAGGTTAGGGACCGGATCCCTACCATAACAGTATAGTACGATATCATTCAGTCTATACAGTAATTACAAAACAGGTACAAAAAAAGGGGAAAACTAAAACACCCCAAAAGCCCTAGCTTGAAGGACTTGGAACCTCTCAATGAGGCACAGTGGTTGGCTCGACAAAACTGGAGTTTACCCTGACGCTTCTAGCAACGGTCCGGTGCCTGTACACCTACATATATATATATATATATATATGTGAGCAGTGAGCTAAAGTCCAGTGAATAACATATGCATAAAGAGGTTAAGAATGAATGTCCTTTCAGTATTGAAAATAGTCATTTAAACAGTATATCAGTCATTCAGTTTGCGGCTCATAAATCATGCCACACAGTAATTCAGAAACTACAATAGTCATATGTGGTACACCCAATAGCAAAACAGTACAGTAGGTCTTAACAGACCGAGCAGTCAATGATGGCCATCAATAATGGTTCCAAACATGGAAACCGACATAGATCTCTGTAACAGTAACAGTAATAGTTCAGTAACAGTATATTGCTATGGATGCCACGAATACAGTTCACAAATAGGATAAACATTCATTCAGTAAACAGTGTCATTTCATAAAGTAATACAGTCATTTGTTCAGAAAATAATCTCATTTGAACATATCTTTACAACATTGTTACTCACAGAGTTCTGGGCTACCGATAAGCTAGTACGTGTCCTCGGATGCCAACCCTACACAATTACAGAGTGAACACACACTAAGCTACACAGTTGGGAAAAATAATAACTTAATCCCTAATTTGCCTCGGCGTGGTTCTACATCAATATCCTTATTAAGGCTCCTTAAACTAGGCCTAAGAATGCCTAGAATGGAATGAGGTTGCAAAGATGCACTTTAAAAACATTTTTAGAATTTTCAGAAAACAGTGGTCCCGCTCGAGCGGACATGCAAACAAAGTCTCTGCTCGAGCTTAAACTTTCCCGCTTGAGCAGACCGCAAAAGTACTGGATGTGCGAAAATCACGCTCGATGGGCGCTCGACACCCGCTCGAGCGTGTGACACAAGTCCTCGCTCGGGCGTGCAAAACCCTGCTCGAGCGGACTCTAAACACAACAAAAGTGCTGGATACACGAATTTCCCGCTCGAGCGCCACTTACCCCGCTCGAGCGGAAGTCCAAAATCTGGAATTTCCAGATTTGAACCTCAAGCTCAAAATCAAGTTTCAATACATCAAATTCGATCCTTTTGGGCCAATTTTCTGCAAAACACTTTAAAACGCATAATATAACATGATTCAAAGCTTAATTTGTAAAATCAAGGCCCAAAGGTGAGTCAATTAAACACAATTTCAAACAAATTCCATGAACATGATGTAAAACATAACATGCATGAATTAAATCAACTTCAAGCTTCAAAGCAAGCTCAAATGAGTCTAAACTTCCAAAAACATGATGAATTCTTGTACTAGAACCATAATATGAACATGCATGTAACAATTTCCATGAAAACAACCTCAATATGCTAGAACATGTACATGCATGCATGGATTAAGCTTCAATTCAACATATTAGGACCAATTCTAGACTTAAATCACTAGAGGCTCATGAACCATGCAAGAATCAACTCAAATACACAATTAAAAGGAAGAACTCCCTACCTTAAGTCTTGAGTCTAGAGTTTAGAAGCATAATCATGCAAATTTCCTTCAATTCTACCAAGTTTCCAAGCCAAAATGAGATGAAATCAAGCTATCTCCCTATTCTCTCTCTCTCTAGTCGGTTTTGCTTAGAAATGGCTGATGAAATGAAATGGTAGTGCCAAACAAATGAATCAAATACATAGCCTAGAGTTGTCCACTAAGTGGCAATATTGAAAATAACCCAATTAATGCAATTTAACATTATTTAAACCAATTTAATCATACCAAATCACATTTCAAATAAATATACCATAAAATCACATTAATTCTAATTAACACAAAGCACTAATCAATTCCAGATTCGACCGCCGATAAGGCCTTAAATTTGCAGTTTAAAGCATGAAACATGAACAGATGCATTTAACAGTCAACAAATAGTAATGCAAATAACACAATATATTCATGCAATTAATTCAGAATTTCAGTCTAATCAGTTACTTATCCAGTTCAGTCACAGTTTAGCAGTAAGCAGTGGTGTTATCAGTAAACAGTGGTGAGGGTTGTTACATAAACCAAGGTCATGTTTAACACTTGTTGAAATTTTTAAAATTTACAAGTTGAAGTTAAACCGAGATCGTGTTTAACACTTGTTGAAATTTTAAGAAAAATTTACAAGTTGAAGCTAAACCAAGGACATGTTTAACATTTGTTGAAATTTTAAAAATTTACAAGTTGAAGTTAAACCGAGGTCATGTTTAACACTTGTTGAAATTTTAAAAATTTAGAAGTTAAACCGAGGACATGTTTAACACTTGTTGAAATTTTAAGAAAAATTTACAAGTTGAAGTTAAACCGAGGTCATGTTTAACACTTGCTGAAATTTTAAGAAAAATTTACAAGCTGAAGTTAAACTGAAGTCATGATTAAAGGAAGGAATGATATATGTTCCATCACCTTAGGATGCCGAGGTAATAGAACCTAGGGGGTAGTTGTGGGAACATAATTTTTGAATGACAACACGTGGCCGAGGTGTCACCGAAGTGCCAACCGAGGTGCCTCGTGTCCTGATCATGACGCCAAGATCATCTCGGCTAGGCTGAGGTTATCTGCGTAGATACCAGAATCTGGGATAAGCGGATAAGGGATAAGAGTCCTAGAATGAGAAAGGACTTCAGTTTGGGTAAAGATAAGACTCTTAGAGAGTTTATCCCAATCCTCCTAGGAGTCCAAGATTAGCAGTAATCCTAAGTCCATTGAAGCTAGGCTTCTATTGGGATTATGTAAGTGTTGGCTATAAAAGAGAGACACTCCCATAGGTCTAAGGTATGCTTTTTATGCTCTGAATAGTGAGTTAAGCACTTTTGCTATCTTTGAGGGATAACTAACTTAATCGTCGGAGTGCCCCTGGATGGACAAACCACCGCCGGAATCTCTTCTTTTTGTGACAAGTCATTCTAGCTTAATCTATTCTGCCAGTGTTCTCCAGCTGAGTGCTTGATTGGCAGTGTGGTCGGAAATTGACACGCACAATAATCATCTCATAGTAGAGAAAGCAATCTAGAAAATCAATGGTGCTTGGTATGGAGGTCATAGACTG
Organism: Camellia sinensis; assembly: GCF_004153795.1. Classification (NCBI taxonomy): domain Eukaryota; kingdom Viridiplantae; phylum Streptophyta; class Magnoliopsida; order Ericales; family Theaceae; genus Camellia; species Camellia sinensis. The sequence goes on from NW_021026031.1 coordinate 2,014,672, forward strand.
GTTGTCAAAGCTATGAGATTCGAGAGGCCAATGCTACACAGTTACATGAATGCAACTGATCACCACTCTATGAGCTAGTATCCTACCCCATTTGCTCAGTCAAAATAGGGCATTTCAGCACCACCATCCTATGTAGAGGTTGTCAAAGGTTTTGATAAACCCAAAGTTCACACCATCACAGTTCAAGCACAAAAAGTAGGAAATGATTGGTTATATAAGAGTATTATTGCCCACTCTAGCGGCAATCTTTTGATTCAACTCATTTGGAGATGAGCTCACTGTTCAAATCAAAGCCTTGGGTGCTTACAATTTTATCATAACCTTCAATTGAAAAGATGAGATACAGGACTGTCTAACAAATTAGTTCAATTGGCATATGAGTTAGTTCAAAGAGGAAAATGAATGGTCCTCTGATAATTTGTCATATCTCTAAAAAAGAACTATTTGGGTGTGTTGCTGTGGTGTTCCACTTCATCTTTGGAATGTTAATGCATTCAGGAACATCGGTAAAATCTGGGCAGATAATAACCTCTCATTCGAATGTGGCAAGGTGAAAATCACAACAAACCATTTTTGATGTTATCAATCAATCTATTATGTTGGTTAGCAAGAACAAATCTTACTTAGTAAGAGTTATTAAAAAGCAGATTGTCAACGTACACTCAATAATTCAAAACAAAAATGTTGTTATTGGGGAAGAAGAAGTTGAGGTGGCAAGCGACATGGACTCATTTGATGAGGTGGTAAAGAGGTATAAGAGCAATCATAATCACATCTCATGCATTGTTCCATTTCTATCTAAACACTCAGATAACCTAAACGTTTCTGTCAATTCCAAAGCTCCTAGGAAGAGTGACAAATGGTGCATGCCTTCTCCTTTTTCATTTATATCAGCTCAACTACCTAACCGTTCTTACCAAGGAATCTTGGGCCAGGTCAGGGCCACACCCATTCAATCAACAATTTCCACGCTACTTCCTTCTCCACTCCTTCTCTTTATACACAATTCAAAGGATCGGGCCCAACTAACTCCTTCTTGGTCTATCTTCAATCCAACCTCACATTTTTCTACTCCCACGGTGCCAACCCACTTACCTCAAGCCCATCATGTTTAACCCCATCACTAGGGTCGACAATTTGGACCCGATCCACTGACCCTGATTAGAATAGATGTTTCCTAAAAAATACTCCTAACGAGCCGAGGATGGTATTAAAAAATGAATCCCCAATAATTTTAGGGGCGAGAATAGTGACAGGTTCCCCTGACTTGACCCCATTCCAGTCCCCGTCCTTGTTTCCGGCCCAAACTGAAATTACTGTTATACCTCTATATATATATATACATATGTTTTTAACCAGTGGAAAGTTAAAGCTAGACCCTCTCTCTCTTTTCAAACTCCTCTCTCTCTCTCTCTCTCTCTCTCTTTTTCTCTCTCTCTCTCATCTCTTTTGCAGTCGCTGAAGTCGTCGTTGACCTTTTTCTTGCAGTTGCCAGAGTCGTCGTCGACCTTGCGTTGCCGCTACCGAAGATCGTTGGAGCTTCAAATCTGAGCTTCTCCATTGCTTCTTTTCCATCGCTGCTCCTCAACCGTTGCTCCTCTATCATCGCTTTTCAGCCACTAATCTCCTTTCACGGCTGTTGGTTCTCTGTCTCTCTCTATGCTTCATCTCATCTTTCTTCTTTTAGATCTGATGATGGAGGATCTCTCTCTCTCTCTCTCTCTCTCTCTCCCTGCCTCCCTCCGCAGCTCTTCTCTCGTCTATCTCTCACCACCACTCCACTATTGCCTCCGCTGCTCTACCACCGCCCATATCCGAAACCAAATCTATCGCACAGACCATGGTCACCTCCCCCAATCGACAGTTTTCCTCTCCTGATTGCAGTTTATCTTAGTTCATGCGCTTTAGTTTATGTGCAGACTATTCTCTCTCTGTGTGTGTGTGTGTGTGATCTGATCTGATCTGATATGTGTGTATAATGAACAGATCTTTAGTTGTTAATGAACAGAACCACCATAGATCTGAAACAGATCTACAAATATATATATATATATATATATTTGTAGTTGTTGTTTTTGTACGAGGATTTTCGAGGTCGAGAAAACCTAATCCTCGTTAGGGGCGGTGGTGGGGACGAATAATTTTATACCTTTGGAGATCGGGGACGAGAGTGTAATCCTCGGCCCTGTCCCAGCCCATTGCCATTCCTACCCATCACATCTCAACTTTTGTCGTCATTCCCATCTACTTGAATCTCCTTTTCAAAATGGAGATCCTGTTCCTAGTTCATCATCTTCACATCACTTGTCTCTTCCTTTAGAATTTGCTGAAAAATGTTTAGATTGTTGGGTATACCTCCTTATTGGAGTGTGAGACCCAATTAGTTTATTAAAAGAGTTTAATTTAGTTTGATATTAGTTATAATATATTTTTATATATTATATCTAATTTGTGAAAACTCAATTCAATTTGGATACAATTAGGGTTTGATTACAAAACCCAAGATTCAATAATATATATATATATATATATATCTAATATATATTGTTTCAAAGTGTCGCGGTTGATTATGTTTCAATGCATTCTCGGTGATGGTGCTGTGTGATTTGCAAATTTGGTGTTTGGTCTCTGACAGCTCCGGGTGATTATTTTGGCAAGGACGAAATCATTGGTCTTTGTGAGATTCAGCTAATTTGGGTTAATTATTTTGGATCTTCTATAACTTTGTTTCTGAAGATTTTGGTTTATCTATTTGGTGAGATCTTTCCTCTTGTTTATTTGTGATTATTTGGAATTCACCTAAGAGTGATTTTTGTGAGACTATTCGTGTCTCATTTGTAATCGTTTGGAAAATATTTGGTTGATAGTAGAATCGAATTTCGATCCTGTGGACGTACCTCACATTGAGGGAACCACGTAAAATTCTTGTGTTGTTTTTTATTTAATTTTTCCGCATTAGTTTTTATTCCCACTGATTGATTTACTTGTGGGGAATCACATATTTTCCCTAACAACTGGTATCAGAGCTTACGGTTTATTTGGGTTTATTTATTTGTGTAAATCAATAGAGGGGAATGTGGGTCGCATGTCTAGTTTCAATGGAAGTAATTGGGTAACTTGGAAAACTAAAATGGAAGACCTATTATTTTGTAAAGATTTGTATGGACCCATTGAGGGTGATAATGACAAATCAAAAGATGGTTTTTTTTTCAAAGAAAGACATTGAGTGTTATTATTGCCATGAGAAAGGGCACATTAAGCGAGAATGCCGAAAGCTCAAGAACAAGGAAAAAATGCATGACAAAAGTGTGGATAAGAAGCAAGAAGACACAACGGCAGTTACTACCGATGATCTCATGGTCGTTTGTGAAGATGATTGTATCAATCTTGTGGGCCAAGAGAGCAATTGGGTGATTGATTCTAGTGCTTCTTTTCATGTGACTTCTCGAGTTGATTTCTTCACTACCTACACCAAAGGAGATTATGGTTCTGTTCGAATGGGTAATGAAGGTTTGTCTAAGATTATCGGCATGGGTGATGTTTGCTTGGAAACAAATTTGGGCTGCAAGTTGTTGCTTAAAGATGTGAGGCATGTTCCCGACATTCACCTTAATGTGATCTCTGCCGGGAAACTAGATGATGAAGGCTACAACAACAAATTTGGTGATAGAATATGGAAGCTCACAAAGGGTTCTTTGGCGGTGGCTAAGTGCAAGAAGACTCATACACTTTATTCGATGCAAGGAAAAATTTGTAAAGGTGTTGTCAATGCACTTGAAGATGATATTTCTACCGAATTGTGGCACAAGCGGCTTGGCCATATGAGTGAAAAAGGGGCTACAAGTTTTGTTCAAGAAAGAGCTTCTACCCGGTTTGAAAGGTACACATCTCAAAACTTGTGTTCATTGTTTGGCGGGTAAACAACATAGAGTTTCTTTTCAGAAAAATGTTACTTCTAAAAAAGAAAATGTTTTGGAGTTGATTCATTCGGATGTTTGTGGTCCTTTAAAAGTTAGAAACACATAGTGGTGCACTTTATTTCGTTACTTTCATTGATGATTATTCAAGGAAAGTTTGGGCTTTTTTACTAAAAACTAAAGATCAAGTTCTAGAAGTATTTAAGCATTTTCAGGCCATGGTTGAAAGAGAAACAGGGCAAATCAGAGAATGGTGATAAAATGGGTTAGTGAGAGAAGCTCTGACATCTCTCTAGAAAACTCTGGTTTTCTAGGGTTCAATATCTCATTGATTGCCGATGTCTGGAGTAAATGCTACCATTAATGAGAGAAAGGTGGGGGAAAATGCTAAGGGTGAGTCTGTAAAGATTTCTGGTCTAGTCGATCGGAATCTAGGGTTTACTAAGAATCGCTTTACGACTTTGTGTGACGACTTCATGGCTTTTGAATCAGATCTCTCTACACCCCGTGGCGAGGGTGTTTCAACCGTAGACCGCTGCGTTGGTACTCCGATGAAGGATCTGGCCAGTGTGGAGGCTCATAACCACGAAGTGGTAGTAAATGTTGAGGCAAATCGTTCTGAAGAAATGGGTGTTTCGGCTCCGTTCTCCGAATTAGTGGGTTCAGATCTATCTAAATCCCTAATCGATGACGGATCTAAGGATACTGTGCAAAGTTTGGATAAAATGAAGGCTCCGTTGCTCCCAGGTCTTGGTCAGGAACCATCTACGCCGATTGGTAATGAGATTGGTACGAGTTGGTCTGAAATCGTCGAGGAAGAGAACAATAGCTTCCTGAATCTGCCCGATAGCCTGGAGATCGCGCGTAACAGGGGGGGGACCAAGAATAGTTTTGCTCTGACTGATCCAAATCTGGCTCCTATCTCTGAAACCCATATTCCTCTTGGCGAGTCCACTCACGGGGGAGGTGGTAAGGGGGAAGCAGTTATCGGGGAGGGAGAGGAGGTCGCGGAGGCTCTAGTGGTAACAGAACAGCTGAGCAAATGGACCAAGGGAACCGATCATGGGCCAATGTTACTGCTGCATCTACTCGATCAAACATTAAGCTCAGGTATGTCCCTCCAACTGCTGTAGAAGATAGCATCGTGGTAGAAATGCCAGCTAGACCTGATCCTTTGGAGAAATGGGATTCCTGTCTCGTTGGCTACTTTATTGATAAAGGAGTTGGGTATAATTATCTTCGGAATAGTGCGTTTGGGTTGTGGAAGACTAAGGGCCTTAAGGAAGTTCTCACAAATGGGGATGGCTTCATGTTCTTCATATTTGATACCCCTGAATGCTGTAGAGACGTTCTAGAGGGAGGCCCATGGTATATTGGGGGTTACCTCCTCATCTTGAAACAGTGGAAGAGAATGATGAAGCTTGCCAAGGAGAAATCCACTAAAATCCCAATTTGGGTGAAATTCTTTAATGTCCCTCTGGAATACTGGGATCCTGATGGTTTAAGCAGGATTGCTAGTGCAATTGGCAACCCCCTCGGAGGTGGTAGGGGGGGAAGCAGTTATCGGGGAGGGAGAGGAGGTCGCGGGGGCTCTAGTGGAAGCAGATCAGTAGAGCAAATGGACCAACGATCATGGGCCAATGTTACTGCTGCATCTACTCGATCAAACATCAAGCTCAGGTATGTCCCTCCAACTGCTGTAGAAGATAGTATTGTGGTAGAAATGCCAGCTAGACCTGATCCTTTGGAGAAATGGGATTCCTGTCTCGTTGGCTACTTTATTGATAAAGGAGTTGGGTATAATTATCTTCGGAATAGTGCGTTTGGGTTGTGGAAGGCTAAGGGCCTTAAGGAAGTTCTCACAAATGGGGATGGCTTCATGTTCTTCATTTTTGATACCCCTGAGTGCTGTAGAGACGTTCTAGAGGGAGGCCCATGGTATATTGGGGGTTATCTCCTTATCTTGAAACAATGGAAGAGAATGATGAAACTTGCTAAGGAGAAATCCACTAAAATCCCAGTTTGGGTGAAATTTTTCAATGTCCCTCTGGAATACTAGGACCCAGATGGTTTAAGCAGGATTGCTAGTGCAATTGGCAACCCCCTCTTTATGGATCAGCTTACGGCCCGAGGTAGTAGAGTGGCCTTTGCTAGAATCTGTGTGGAGATAGAAGCTACATCAAAGCTACTCTCTTATTTCCAAATCAGGTGTGGTGATGATGCTGTCTTGATCAAAGCAGAATATCAGGGACTGCCTTCCGTTTGTCAACACTGTCAGATCTTTGGACACAGTACTGAGAAATGTGTTTCCAAACAAGTGGCCCAGTTGATTTCCTTGCAAAAGGTAACCGAAGAGAATGTTAACCCTCAGGAAGAAGGTTGGACCACTGTTCAAGCGAAGGGTAAAAGGAAAGTGGGGGATCCTGAATTAGAGACTATACCTGAAGTGGTGGAGTCCCCTGAAACAGATACGGAGCCTATACCCACTTCAGGTGTAGAGCCACAGGCAGCTTCAGTTCATACTCAAGTGATACAGGAGGATTCTGCTGGGAAAAGTTCCTCTGTGGAAGAAACTAGCTCTGACAGTAGTGATGTGGATAGATTTCAAAAGAAGATCTTCGAGATTACAGAGCTGGTTATACCTAATGCTGCTGAAATGTTAGAGTCAGTAATAAAGGAGGCAAAGAAGACAACCCCTGTAGCTCAGGTAAACCAGTATATAAAGAACAAGTCCTCTGGCAAAGGTAGCAGCAGCCAGAGGAAGAAGAAGAAGTAACCAGTTTCAGTTGGTTGTGGTTGTCTTTTGTCACCTCTCTTTTTTGTATCCTTATGACTGTAAAAATTGCTTCATGGAATGTTAGAGGATTGAATGATCCCTCTAAACAAAAAGAAGTTAGGAATTTTGTGGCTAAAGAAAATGTTCATGTCATAGGAGTTTTGGAAACTAAAATAAAGCAAGTCAATGAGAGGAAAATTTGTGGTAAATGTTTTGGTAACTGGTCTATGCTCTCCAATTCACAACCAACTGAAACTGGGAGAGTCTGGGTGTGCTGGAACAATGATTTTTGTGATCTTCAACTGATTTCCATGTCAAATCAGCATATTTTGTGTAAAATTCTTGACTTGGCTACAAATGAATATTTTTTTGCTGTTTTTGTCTATGCTGCAAACAAGCACACTTTGAGGAAAGTATTTTTTGATAAAATGTTTAACATCTCCCGTGCTAAGTCCAAAATTCCTTGTGTTTTCTTGGGTGATTTTAATTCTATAAGATACCAACAGGAAAAAATTGGGGGTTCTCCTTCCTGGACTTCTGAAAATGAGGAGTTTAATACTTATATTAACGCATCTGAATTGGCTGATCTATCTTATGGTGGATGCCAATTCACATGGGCTAATAAAAGAAGCGAGGGAGCTTTCATAGCTACCAAGATTGACAGAGTTCTGGTTAATGAGGCCTGGCTGGATAAGTTTCCTGAGTCTACGGCTACTTTTCTCCCGGCTGGTATTTCTGATCACTCATCTGTTGTGGTCAACATCAGTGATAACAGTAGCTCCTTTAAGAAACCTTTCAAATATTTTGACTTCTGGTCCCATCACCCAGATTTTCTTAGCACTGTCTCAAATACCTGGTCTCAATATATTCGTGGTGTCCCTATGTTCAGAATTTGTCAGAAGCTGAGACAACTCAAAGTCAGCCTTAAGCTTCTTAATAAAAAAGATTTTAGTGATCTGTCCACTCGTGTCCTCATCTCTAAGGCTAGTTTGGATCTTGCTCAAATTAACCTTGATAAGGATCCTTTGAACTGTGAGCTTCAATCTAAGGAGAGAGAGGAGCTGAAAAGATACATTGACCTTAGCAATTTGGAAGAGTGTCTTGCTCTTCAAAAATCCAGAGTCCAATGGCTTGGTCTTGGGGATAGGAATAGCAGCTTCTTTTTTAGGTCTGTTAAGAGTAATATTAATAGAGGTAAAATCATGAGTGTGGTTATGGAAGATGGTACTAGGTCCACTAAGATAACTGATATTCATGATACTTTTGTCCAGTTCTATACCAAGCTGTTTGGTACCCCTATCTTGGGGGAGTACAATGGTCTTGAGCGCATTAAATTGTTGGTGAATAAAAAGGTTTCCAATTCTCAATCGGCTCTTTTGGCTAAACCTATTTCGGATGCTGAAATCAAGGCGGTTTTTTGGTCTCTCAAAGCCAATAAAGCTCCTGGCCCTGATGGGTATTCAGCTGGTTTCTTCAAAAGCTCGTGGGATATTGTTGGGAAGGAGGTTACCCTTGCCATTAAGTCATTTTTTGACTCTGGTAAACTCCTCTCGGAGATCAATAGCACCATCATTGCCCTTATTCCCAAAATTCCTAATCCTATGAATGTTGGTGACTATAGGCCTATTTCTTGCTGCAACACCATCTATAAATGCATTGCCAAGATAATAGCCAATAGAGTCAAATTGGTGCTTCCTGATCTTATTGATCCTGTGCAATCTGCTTTTGTCCAGGGTAGAAGAATCTCGGACAACATCTTTCTGTCCCAAGAGATTATGAGGGGTTACCACCGGAGTTCCAAAACTCCGAAGTGCGCTATGAAAGTGGACATCATGAAAGCCTATGATACTGTGAGATGGGAGTTTATTATTGATATCCTCACTGCTATGAACTTTCCTCCTTGCATGATAAATTGGATCAATGCTTGTATGACTAGTCCTTCTTTCTCTATTTGCATCAATGGTAGTCTTCATGGGTACTTTAAAGGGGCTAGGGGCCTTAGGCAAGGAGACCCTATGTCCTCTTATCTTTTTGTGTTGGCTATGGAGGTTTTGGCTAGAATTCTTGCTGAAAAATCTAGAAACCCCCTTTTTAAGTTCCATTGGAGATGTGAGAAGACTAAAATTGTTAATTTGTGTTTTGCTGATGACCTTATGATCTTCTGTAGAGGGGATCCCGGGACTGTCCATCTCATCATGCAAGGTTTGGAGGAATTTAGGAACTTGTCCGGTCTTACTCCTAATCCTAATAAGAGTAATATTTATTTCTCCGGATGTAGTAGTGAGATTAAAGCTAACATTTTGCACATTGCCAAATTCACTGAGGGCTCCCTCCCTGTGAAATATTTGGGTGTGCCTTTGATCACCACTAAGCTTCGAGCGTCTGATTGCCAAACCTTGGTTGATAGGATGACTAAAAGGATCAAAAGCTGGACCAATAAATTGCTATCTTATGCTGGTAGAGCCCAACTCATCCAGTCTATTCTTTTCTCGATGCAAGTTTATTGGTCTTCTATTTTTATTCTCCCTAAGAGGGTTATCCGTGACATTGAAAATCTGCTCAGATCTTTCCTTTGGTCTGGGACGGAGCTGAAAAAGCATAGTGCTAAAATTGCTTGGAAGCATGTTTGCAAAAAAAAAAAAATTGAGGGTGGGCTTGGTTTTAAGGATATGGAGGTTTGGAATAAAGCAGCTATAGCCAAACATGTTTGGTATTTGTTTTCGGGTGGGGAATGTTCAATGTGGTGTCAATGGGTTAAGTCCTACTTACTTAAGGGTAAGAGTTTTTGGGGTATTAAGATGCCCAGTGATCCATCATGGGTTTGGAGGAAACTTTTATCGCTTAGGGATTTAATCTTCCCTATTATCAAATTCAAACTTGGTAATGGTGAAAATGTGTTCCTCTGGCATGATAACTGGCACCCCTTTGGTTCGCTCTTGCTTCGGTATGGTTCTAGGATTCTGTATGATACCAACCTTCCTGACAATTCTAAGGTTAGTTCTATTATCTCAAATGATTCTTGGAACTGGCCTTTTCCTAACTCTTGGGAGATACAGGAATGGATTGCTGCCACTCCTCCTTCTCTTAAACCTTCCCTTGATTCCCCTGATATTCCTGTGTGGAGTTTGACTGCTGATGGTTCCTTTTCTATTCACTCTTCTTGGGAATGCTGGAGGGACAAGGGCCCAAAGGTTACTTGGTCTAATCTCGTTTGGGGTCCTCCTGTTATCCCCAGGGTTAGCTTCATTGTGTGGCTGGCTATCCATGAGAGACTTAACACTGGGGATAGACTCCAAATCTTTGGTCTTCTTACGAGCCCTAGCTGCCCTTTATGTTGTGCCCCTGAGGAAAACCATTCCCATCTGTTCTTTAGGTGTCACTACTCCTCTAGGATTTGGGCTGTTATCCAACCTAAGTGTAATTCCCACTGGCCTTCTTTGCCCTGGTTGGAACTTGTTGAGTTTGCTACTACATCAATCAATGGTAAATCTCTGAAATCTATGATTATGAAACTCTCTTTTCACTGCACTATCTACCACATCTGGATGGAGAGAAATAGTAGAATCTTTAGTAAGGTTTTCAAACCTGAAGAGGTTGTCACTAACTCTATCATCCAAATGGTTAGGGGTAGACTCCTTTCTATGGAAAATGTGAAAGCTTATGCAGGTGACAACTGGTATTTGGAACAATGGAACCTACCTTCTAAAATCCTATTGCAGTCCCAAACTGCTGCAGCTGAAAGGAATTTGAGTGGTGTGAATTATCCTACATTGAGGGTTGAGTGATGGTGAGCAGATAAGGAGTGTTTTGTCTAACAAATGGTGCTGTCTTGCAGATGGTTTTACTCTCAGATTCTATCAGCTATTATGGATCCCAAATGTTTACAAAATCTGGAGCCTATGAAGGGAGGGTTGAGTGATGTGAGCCAGTACAGTTCCTCTTGTAAATGTGGGTTGAGTGGGGGGAGGAAGTATATATTTTTTAGACTAACATGTACTATATATTATATATATTTTTGTGCAGGTCTAAGGAATTTCAAGTACATTGTCCAGCTGGCTAGAATGAGAGAGCACTGTATATGTGGGCCGAGTGATGGGAGCCCTTACATTGAGTGGAGAGCTCTCTTCTATTGTGGGTCGAGTGAGGGGAGGTCCTATACTGAGTGCTTGCTGTTTCTTCTTCTGTATGACTCAATATATTGTTATGGAAATTCCTCTCTATTATATGTTGAACAGGTTAAGCAGCAACTTGTAAGGTGGGATTGCTCCTGGCAATGTATCTCGGATGGTTATTGGATTGGGGCTTTGGCTGCAAGAAGTTTGCTGTTGGTGACTATCTTTGGGCATTGGCAGCAATCTGTGTCGGGGTTTGCCGGGTGGTGTGAAGGTGGCTGCAATCAGCGCCCCTCTTTGGCGTTGTTCGCTGTGTGGATCTCCTCTTCGGTGATGGCTGCAAGTTGCGCCTTGCCTAGGCACTTCAGTGGGTTCATAAGCTATCTTCATTTCTTTTATTTCTCTCTTGCTGTGGAGGAGTGGTGGCTGACTGCTGTTCAGATTTGGGTGGCTGTCGGCAGGGTGTGTATGTACCATAGTGATGGCTGCTTCAAGCGCCTTGCTATGCTACAAATGAGAGCAAATCAGTGGTCTTTACTTTTATTTTTATTTGTTCACAGTTGTAGTTTGCAGCTTGCCTATTTCTACGGGTTGAGTAGGAGGTTTCATGTGTATTTGGGTATCTCGTGTAACAGGTTTCTTGAGCAACTCGGTAGGATGGGCACCTCTTGGTACATCATTTCGGCTTGCTTGAGTTACAATTTTTGTATTACATTTATTTTGTTACAGGTGCCTATCCCTACGGGTTGTGTAGGGAGACTTTGTGGGTGTGATGATGCCCATCCCTACGGGTTGTGTAGGGAGTTTTTAGACTGTTGTTATGGTGCTTGTTGGTTGCTGGTCTGTCCTTTGTACAAGGTCCCTATTCATCACAGGATATGGCCTTTGTACAGTTCGATTGGCTAAGTTTTTCTTTTGGCTCTCCTTATTTTCGGATGTAGCTCCTAGGTTTGGTCTAGTTTTTGTTAGTGTTTCTTTGGGCTTCGGTGCCTGTGGGCTGAGGCTTGTGTTGTTTTCTGTTGTTAGGGCCTGGGGTATGCCCCTTGTATTTTTGTAAATCTTTCTGTTTTATATTATTTCTTATTCACCCAAAAAAAAAAAAGAAACAGGGCAAAAATTGAAGTGCATCCGATCTGATAATGGTGGTGAATACATTGGGCCATTTGATGAGTATTGTCGCAGCCAAGGTATTCGGCACCAAAAGACAGTTAAGAAGACTCCTTAACAAAATGGCGTTGCCGAGAGGATGAACCGCACCATTGTGGAAAGAACAAGGTGTTTGCTTTCACAAGCTAAATTGCCAAGATCCTTTTGGGGTGAGGCAATGAAGACAGTGGTTGACGTGATCAATTTGTCTCCTTCCTATCCTTTGAATAGTGATGTTCCTGAAAGAGTTTGGACCGGCAAAGATGTGTTTTATGAACACTTAAGAGTGTTTGGTTGCCGAGCTTTTGTTCACATTCCAAAAGATGAGAGGTCCAAGCTTAATAGTAAGTCAAGACAATGTATTTTTCTTGGCTATGGGCGTGATCAATTTGGGTATAGATTGTGGGATCCGGTCAACAAGAAAGTCATTCAAAGCCTTGATGTTGTATTTCTTGAAGACCAAACAATTGAAGACTTTGGCAAAGGTGATCAACCGGAGCCAAAAACTAGTGATCTCATTGACATGGATCCATCTCCTTCATCTTCAGTTGATGATGAAAATTGGGGAGATGTGCAGCCACCCATTAAAGATGTAGAGGATGATGCCAATCCTAATGAAGTTGAGCCAGAAATTGAGGAAGAGCATCTAACTCAAGAACCGCCACCACAACTTGAGTTGAGGAAATCTACAAGGGACCGACAACCTTGAAGAAAGTATCCTCCCGATGAATTTGTATTGATTTCCGATCAAGGGGAGCCCGAGAGCTACCAAGAAGCAATTGAGCATGCAAAGAAAGGTGATTGGAAAAAGGCCATGGACGAGGAGATGAATTCCTTGCTTGAAAATCACACCTATGATTTAGTGAAGTTACCTAAGGGGAGGAAAATTCTGAAGAATAAGTGGGTTTTCAAATTGAAGAATGATGGCAAGAATTTGAGGTACAAGGCACGTCTTGTTGTGAAAGGCTTTGGGCAAAAGAAAGGTATTAACTTTGATGAGATTTTTTCGCCGGTTGTTAAGATGTCTTCTATTCGGGTTATACTTGGCATGGCTACAAGTATGAACCTTGAAGTTGAACAACTTGATGTGAAGACCGCATTTCTTCACGGTGATCTTGAAGAAGAAATTTACATGGAACAACCAGAAGGTTTTGTGGAAAAAGGGAAAAAGAAATTTGTTTGCAAATTGAAGAAAAGTTTGTATGGCCTCAAGCAAGCCCCGCGACAATGGTACAAAAAATTTGACTCTTTCATGATGAGTAATGGTTTTTCTAAAACCACTTCAGACCATTGTATGCTTGTGAAAAATTTCTCGGATGGCAAATTTATTATTATTTTGCTTCATGTTGATGACATGTTAATTGTTGGTCAAGATTCTACCATGATAAATAGGTTGAAATTGGAGTTGAGCAAGTCTTTTGCTATGAAAGATTTGGGGCCGGCAAAGCAAATTCTTGGTATGAAAATTGTTCGTGATCGCAAAGAGGGACTGATTTGGTTGTCTCAAGAAAGCTACATTGAGAAAGTTCTTGAGAGGTTCAACATGAATAAAACAAAGCCGGTTGGTTGTCCACTTGCGGGTCACTTCAAGCTTAGTTCGAATCAATGTCCTACAAGTGAGAAAGACAAAGATGAGATGTTGAAAGTTCCTTATGCTTCAGCAGTCGGTTCTTTGATGTACGCCATGATTTGTACAAGGCCGGATATTGCTCACGTTGTTGGCGTGGTGAGTCATTTTCTCTCTAATCCGGGTAAAGAACATTAGGCAGCGGTAAAATGGATTCTAAGGTATTTTCGAGGGACTTCGAAGGTATGTTTGTGTTTTGGGGATGGTAAACCGATGCTTGATGGGTTCACAGATTCTGACATGGCCGGTGATGTTGATTCAAGGAAGTCTACTTCGGGGTATTTGATGACATTTGCAGGGGGAGTTGTGGCATGGCAATCTAAATTACAAAAATGTATTGCTCTCTCAACTACCGAAGCTGAATTTATTGCCATTACGGAAGCTTGCAAAGAAGAGTTATGGTTGAAGAAATTTTTGCAAGAGTTGGGTTTGAAGTAAGAAAAGTATGTTCTTTATTGTGATAGTCAAAGTGCTATTCACTTGAGTAAAAATTCTACTTTTCATTCGAGATCGAAACACATTGATGTGAGATACCATTGGATTCGTGATGTGTTAGATTCGAAATTGTAACAACTTGAAAATGTTCACACAGATGATAATATTTCGGATATGTTGACAAAGACTTTGTCGAGGGACAAACATTTAAAGTGTCGAACTTTGGCGGGTATGGTTGATGTCTCCACCTAAGTCGGTAGGGGGAGAATTGTTAGGTATACCTCCTTATTGGAGTGTGGGACCCAATTGGTTTATTAAAAGAGTTTAATTTGGTTTGGTATTAGTTATAATATATTTTTATATATTATATCTAATTTGTGAAAACTCAATTCAATTTGGATACAATTAGGATTTGATTACAAAACCCAAGATTCAATAATATATATATATATATATATCTAATATATATTGTTTCAAAGTGCCGCGGCTGATTATGTTTCAATGCATTCTCGGTGATGGTGCTGTGTGATTTGCAAATTTGGTGTTTGGTCTCTGACAGCTCCGGGTGATTATTTTGGCAAGGACGAAATCATTGATCTTTGTGAGATTCGGCTAATTTGGGTTAATTATTTTGGATCTTCTATAACTTTGTTTCTGAAGATTTTGATTCATTTATTTGGTGAGATTTTTCCTCTTGTTTATTTGTGATTATTTGGAATTCATCTAAGGGTGATTTTGTGAGACCATTCGTGTCTCGTTTGTAATCGTTTGGAAACTATTTGGTTGATAGTGAAATCGGATTTCGATCCCGTGGACGTACCTCACATTGAGGGAACCACGTAAAATTCTTGTGTTGTTTTTTATTTAATTTTTCCGCATTAGTTTTTATTCCCATTGATTGATTTACTAGTGGGGAATCACATATTTTCCCTAACATAGATGAGGTCGAAAAATCAAGGGGAAAGCGACAATACTCAGATCGGCCACGGCCACCTTCTAACTTTCTATTTCTGAAGGTGCTATTGCTAATAGGAACAAATTATTCTCAATGAGGCCCAACCATCATGGAAGATTGGGAAACAACTTGGCATCCAAAGTAATGAAAATGAAGAAGAGGTTGTTAGTAAGGTGCAAACTTTAGAGGACAAGGTTGACCCCATGAAATTGGAGATGAATCAACACAAATTTAAAAGTTCTTCACAAGGCAGGAGGTTTTACCCTTTATATTATGAAGCTAATTTCGTGGAATGTTGGGGGCTAGGGAAAAAAGGGAAAAATGAGAGGGATAAGAAAATTGATCAATCAAAGGAAGGTGGACATTTTATTTGTGCAAGAAACCATAAAAGGATCAATGGACGGTAAGTTTATCTCCTCATTTTGGCCTATCTCCCTTTCTATCTCTAATTTTGTAGTACTAAATACTATTGACTTCTATGTGTTTGGAACAAAACATGTTTATTATGGAAAATCATGTTATCCATCCCAATTTTATTTGGTTAAAAGGCAGAGTTCTCCCAGACTTTGAATGCATCTTGATAAATGTTTATGCTCCTGACACACCTTCTAATAGGAAATTGGTTTAGAAAGAATTGTGTAATCTTAGGAGCTCTTTTAACCTACCTTAGTGCATGGAAGGGACTTCAATGAGGTTCGTAGAATTGGAAAAATGAAGCATTGTGTTCGTGTAACTCCTAGTATGAAGGATTTTAATGCCTTTATTAATTCCATAGAATTTAGAGATCTGATTCTGCAAGAAGAAAACTTCACATGGTCCAATAATCAAGAGGCGGATAAATGGAGTAGAATTGATCGCTTCCTCTTCCATTTAGAATGGTTGGACAAATTCAACTTTAGTCAATGGGGCCTTTACAGAGATATACCAATCATTGCCCAATCTTACTTTGGATGGATTAACGAGACTAGGGTCCCATGCCTTTTAAGTTCATTAATGCGTGGGTTGCTTATCCATCCTTTTTCATAGGTATTAAAGAGGTATGGGATAATTGTATTATCAATGGGTGGGTTGGTTTTCAAATTTTTAGAAAGTTGCATGAGGTTAAAATATTTCTAAAGAAATAGAATCATGATGTTTTTGAGAATGTTAACACTTATCTGCTTAAGGTTCAAGAACAGCTCCATGAATTAGATTTAATACATGAGTCTCAAGCTCTGTCTATGGTTAATCAATCTTTGAGAAGAAATTTAATCAATGAAATATGGAAATTGCTCAGATTATTGGAATCAATATGGGCACAAAAGTCAAGGCAAACATGGCTTGAGGGGGATAAAAATACTCATGACTATGTCTATACAATTACAAAGCAAAAAGAATGCACTAGATGCTATCAATGAAGATGACACTCTCAGTGACAATCTATATTTGATCAAAGAGGCAGTCCGGAGTCACTTTCATAAGCATTTCTCATAATCTTGGAAATCCAAGCCTAAGATTGCATGTCCATTTGATCACAAACTATCACTAGCTGAAGCTTTATCCTTGGAATCACAATTTTCAAAAGCAGAAATCTGGGGAGCTATTCAAGATTGTGATACTAACGCCCCACTATTTGCAGGCCTAAGTAACATGTGGGTCAACCAACAATACCCAAAAGCTTAAGTGTAAGTTATTTAGTAGTAAGATAGTGGTGCTTTATATGCCCAAGATCACCCATGCAAACTTCCGATGTAGAACAGGGTATTACAAACTCCCTCACTTATAAATCCTCGAGTCCTCACGAGGGTCTACAATCAATCAGGATACCACGACAAGCTCATGGCCAGCCCAAAATAAGTGGCCCATGTAGTTGTGTGCATGGGTCGGCTCTGATACCATTTGTAACACACCACTACTTGCTGGCCCAAGTAACCTGTGGGTCGACCAACAACACCCAAAAGCTTAAGTCCAAGTTACTTAGAAACAAGGTAATGGTGCTTTATATGCCTAAGATCACCTATGCAAACTTCCAGTGTGGGACTTGTAGCACCTTGTCCCAAATCAGAAGTTTGCATGGGTAATCTTGGGCATATAAAGCACCACTACCTTCCTACTAAGTAACTTGGACTTAAGTTTTTGGGTATTGTTGGTCGACCCACAAGTTACTTGGGCCAGTAAGTAGTGGAGCGTTACAAATGGTATAAGAGTCGACCCATGCACACAACTATGTGGGCCACTTATTCTGGCCTGGCCACAAGCTTGTCGTGGTATTCTGATTGATTATAGACTCTTGCGAGGACGCGAGAATTTATAAGTGGGGGAGTTTGTAACACCTTGTCCCACATCAGAAGTTTGCATGGGTGATCTTGGGCATATAAACACCACTACCTTGCTACTAAGTAACTTGGACTTAAACTTTTGGATATTGTTGGTCGACCCACATGTTACTTGAGCTAACAAGTAGTGGGACGTTACAGTGATGGCAATAAGGCCTTGGGCCCGGATGGCTTCAACCTATTTTTTTGTAAAGAAATGCTGGGATTTTATCAAGAAGGATATGTGTCATTTCATTAATGAATTTCACAGTAACGGCAGAATTGTCAAACGTATCAATGCATCCTTCGTAGCTCTTGTCCCCAATCCTTCATTACTTACTCAATCCAGGCCAATTAGTTTGCTGGGTAGCATTTACAAAATTTTGGCAAAGGTTTTATCTAATCGATTAAAGTCAGTGCTCCCTAAATTGATTGATGAAATCCAACCAATCCTTAAAAAATAAGAAAATTCTCGATAAAATTTTGATAGCAAATGAGATTGTGAATCTTTAGAAGAACAACTCAAATGGAGGCCTTCTTCTTAAACTCGACTTTGAAAAAGTTTTTGATAGCATCAATTAAGAATTTCTTTTTCATATGCTTCATGAGTTTGGTTTGGCAACAAGTGGATTTCATGGATTAAAGAATGATTGTCATCATCATCGATTTCAGTGTTAGTAAATGGGTCTCCAACAAAGGAATTCTCACCAAAAAAAGGTCTATTATGCAAGGAGATCCCCTCTCTCCTCTTCTGTTTAATTTGGAGGTCAAAGGTATCAATATTCTTATGAAAATGGCTAAGCAACATGGCCTCATCAAGGGGGTGGGCGCTGGAAACTTAGGTATAAACATTACCCATTTACAATTTGCAAGTGATACTCTTCTCTTTTGCAATCGGGATATTGGGAAGAACTTTTTAATCTGAAGAGAATTGTTTGTTGCTTTGAACTCATTTCGAGACTCAAAATCAACTTCCAAAAATTCAGCATTTGCGGGATTGGTATTCAAAGTGATCGAGATCAGCACATGGCAGATTTTTTGTGTTGTAAAATAGGAAATATTCACTTGAGCTACCTGGGGTCTCCCCCTCGAAGGTAATCCAAAGAGAGCAAAAACTTGGGATCCTATTTTGGACAAAGTCAAAAAGAGGTTATCTTTGTAGAAAAGGAAATATCTGTCTTTAGGAGGTAGGATCACCTTGATTAAATCAGTACTCTTAAGCCTACCTATTTTTTTTGTCTTTGTTGAATATTCTTCTAAAGCTGCAAATGAGATTGAAAAAAATTCAAAGAGCTTTCCTATGGGGTGATAGTGATGTAAAGAAAAAGGTACATCTGGTCAATTGGAAAAGGGTGTTCAGTTAGCAAAGAACTCGGTGGCCTCAGGTTTCAAAAAATTTCAGAATGCAATGAAGCCTTACTTTGTAAATGGTGGTGGAGGTTTGCTTTGGAGAAGGAGGCTCTTTGGAGGAGAGTGTTGTGTGCAAAAAATAATATTAACCCATCTAGTTGGTAACTAAAAGGTAATGAATTCAAAAATTGCTTGGCTATGAGGAAATTCGGGGATTTTGAATATGTTAATTGAAAAAGCCTCCCTCAAACTTGGTGATGGGCATTGGATCAAATTCTGGATAGATCCATGGTTCAATGACCGAGCACCAAAGTATTTTTCCTCGCCTATTTTCTTTGACAACCAACAATCATTCAAATATCTCCAATCTTTGGCGGAGCTCCAATCATTCCAGCACTTTGTTTTGGGAAATTAATTACAAAATAGGTTTGTTCGTTTGGGATGAGGAGCCGCACTAGAAACTCTTTAATCTCCTTGACAAATTCACTTCTTTTAGATTGGGACAACGAGACATGTTTGTTTCGCAGATTCGGTTGGATGAGATTGTTAGTGAGAGGATTGTTAGTGAAGAGATTGTTAATGTGGGGATTATTAGTGAGGGGATTAAGTAAAAATATATTTGTTTGGATGATAGTGTGAAAGATAATTAGTGACGGAATTGTTAAATTATTTTTATATAAAATAAATAAATAAATAAATTATTTTTATATAAAATAAATAAATAAATTATTTCCATATTAAAAAAAACTAAAACAAATATCAAAATAAAAGGTGCACTTGGTCAAAAAATAAAAATAAAAATAAAAAAATAAATTTTTTATATAAAATTGACTCAATCTCCTCATTATTTTCTTAATCTCACCAAAAATTCACCCAAACTAATCCCCCTTTACAAGGAAGCCACCAAACAAATTATAATGGGACCCACCTCCTTATTACTCCAATCCCACCCCCTAATCTCCTAAACAAACATGACCTATGGGCTGGAAAAACACATCATCAAGTAAATTTATTGTCAAATCTTTACATCATTTCTTTATGTTGTGTTTGGTTGGGAGCTTTGAGAAGGGATTTAAAAAGGGAAATGGAAAAGATAGGTGAAACATGAATAAAACATACCTATATTTCACTTAGTTTTACACACATTTTCCCTTTCTTTTTCTAAATCTTTCCCCAAATCTTCCAACCAAATATAGCGTTAAAGCATTACATACCATTCCTCATCCCTCTCTCATGCAACTTTGGAAATCAATTGCTCCACCAAGAGTTAAAGCTTTTGGTTGGCTTACATGGTGGAACTGAATTCCCTCATCTTCCTTATTAGATAATAGGCATATATTGCGAGGTTCTTCTCAATGTACGTTTTGTAGGATCTAGGAAGAAACCACAAACCATCTGCTACTTCTTTGCTCTTACTTATGGAGGGTTGGTCGAATTGTCTTAGATGGTGGGGTATTCATTGGGTCTCTCCTAACACTATTCCCGATTATCTTGTTGGTGGTTTAGGTTCAAGCATAAACACTTGGCTAGACTTATTTGGGATTCCTTCCCTTTTGTGATACTTTGGTCAATTTGGCCTGCTAGAAATGACCTGGTATTTAATTATAAGGATGCTAATTGGAGCGAGCTTGTGGAGTTAATTAAAATCAGAGTTGCTACGTGGAGAAAGAGTGCAACCAACATCAAAGGTTGTTCCATTAATGATTTTCTTTACTTTCTTGATGGAATCAAGTTCATTAAACCAAATGTTTCATTCTACTTTTCGGTATTTGCTCTTGTTTTTAGGTTGAGATTTCGTCAACTATTGTAATCTTCATGGTGTGCACATGATTGGGTTTGAGTTTATGTGTCCAACCTAATTGAGATGCATTCTCAAACTATTAAGACCTATTGGTAGTTTACCCATAAAAGACTACATAACAAATCATTGTGTTTGGTTTATTTTCTAAACTCATTTTTTTAAAAAAATTTCGAAGTTTTTTGTTTGGTTATTTTGAACCGAACAAAGTTTTTTGAAAACTAGCATGGGAGTAGAAACTTGAATTTGTAATAATGCATTTTTTTAAAGACCAAACAAAGATCTTTTTTCAAAATAGTTTTCAAATCACTTTTTGAAAAATAATTCAAAAAAATAGAACCAAACATGATGGTAGTTTACTAACTTTTTGGGCGTGTCTTTTGTTGTCGTCTTAATGATTGCATATGATTGGTTGGATTTGTATGTGCCAACCTAACTGAGATATACCAAGTTGACAATTATGCAGTTCTCTATCTTGACTTTTTGATGTATTTCTTTTATAATTTTATACATCAATCAAATTTCTATTGCTGTTTAAAAAAACAAAAAGAAAAAGAAAAAAAAAATGCTATTGACTCTATAGTAATTTTGTAATAAAACTTGTAACTCATATAAAATTTTGAAATAAATTCAGTAATTGATTTATTAAATATAATTGAGTTTTAATAAAATATTCTAACAATCTCCCACTTTTAATAAAAATAAATTTGTATAATATTATCAAAAAAAAAAAAAATTTAACACACCCCACAATTTCAAAAGGAAAAATTACACTAGTAGTACTTATATTTTGTCCATTGTGTTATTTTAGTCCTTATCTTTTCAATTTGCTCAAATTTTACCCTTTTTTTTTTCTTTTTCTTTTTTTCTCGGCAAAAAATAATTTATTAGTAGAAAAAACGAGTACAAAAAATTTGGAGAGAGATGTATCATAACTTAACGAACACATCCCAACTAAATTAGCACATGTTAACAAGTCCAATCATATGCAAACGAGGACCGGAATAAAAAGTGGTTGGCGAGACCCCAACTGAAACAAAACAGAACAAACACCAAAACCTAATCTAATAATCAATTTCACAAATTTATTGACAAAGACTAGCTGCCATCTAGCGAGTTGATGAAGTCCCGAATAGTGCAGTCTTTGAGGTTAGATGCACATTTTACCTAGATAGCTGTTCTGATTTGGGTCAATTTAACTAGCTCACCCAAAATAGGAATCTTTTGATTGAAAACCTTATCATTCCTTGCTAGCCAAAGAAACCAAAGAATTGCAAGAGGTAGTGCTTCCTAAATTTTACTTGAATTTGAAACCATACCACCAGAAAAGAAGTCCTGAATTGAGCTTGAGGAAACCCAACAAGAACCCACCATTTAATGCAATCAGACGAAACTTTCCAAGAAAAAGGACAAAGAAGAAATAGATGGTTGCTTGTTTCAATTTCAATACCATGGAAGGTACAAAAATTGTTAATTGGAAGAATATTTCTAGTGAACAAAATATTTTGTATTCAATTTTTAACCTCAATTTTAGATTTGGTGTAAATTTGGTCCAATTGAAAACGCAATTATCAATTGCAATTAGGGTTTTTGGTCAAAAATAATCACCAAGTCGGTTGAGATTAATTCACTAAGGTGATTAAGTTTACAAATTTGTCCTTAAAAACATAACACGTGTTGCTCATGTGTGCATCTTTCATAAAATGTTAACAATTGTAATCAATTGGACCAAATTTAGACAAACTAAAAAGTTCATGGTCAAAATTAAGCCAATTAAAATTACAATGATCAAGATGGCATAAGGACTAAAATATAGGGATTATCAATGTAATTTCTCCGTTTCAAAATTACAATTCAACAATAATATTAATAAAAAAACATATATAATATAGGACAACATATACTATACAATAAGCGTAGGTGTCTTCCAGACTTAAACCTCACTTATATTTTTTTTGAATCATGGATTTGGAGAGGAATTTTGAAAGGGAAAATGTCATGACCCGAACCTGCCCCTATGGATTAGAGTCATAACCGGCCAGTAATCATGAGATTATCTATGGCCTCAATCAGAAATCAAATCATTATAATAATAGGGAGCCAAATTGCGGAAGCAGAACTTGCAAATATTGTCCAATGAGTTGTGCATACATGGCTTAACCAAAAACTTTTTCTCATGTATGTAATAACTCATACTATACAAACATTCATAGTATGTATTACACAAGTCCAGGATCATTCTAAATTCAGTCTTTACAAAAACCAAGGTTATACACAAACTTGGTCACATATGACCACAAAGGAAACAAAGGAAAAGCAAAACAAAAGTAAGGCCTCTTGCCTAAGGCAACCTTGGTTGACTTCCAAAAACTAGGTATTCCTGCATACTTTCACTAAGGCTGGGGCAGGACATCCCTTTGCTCACTTACAGACATATAAATAAATAGTGAGCTAACGTCCAGTAAATAATATCAGAGTAAAGGAGTTCATGAATGAGATTCATTGAATCATAATCCATAAACTATGCTTGTTGATCAATATAAAAGCAAAACGACCTTAGGTTCAATACATCATATACAAATACAAAACAACCTCGGGTCCAATTAGTATACAAAACGACCTTAGGTCTATTGTATGCAAAACGACCTTAGGTCCAATTCATATACAAAACGACCTTAGGACCATTGTATGCAAAACAACCTTGGGTCCAATTCATATACAAAACGACCTTGGGTCCAACATTTCATATTCACGTTTGTGAGCACTTTTAGATCATGATCATGTTCATATTCACCTTCGTAGTCAAAACGATCTTAGGTTCAATCAATTCCTTATTCAAAATGGCCTTTGGCCCATTTAATAGTCATGCAAAATGGCCTTAGGCCTAATCCATATCCTTGTCAAATTAACCGAACGGCCTTAGGTCCATTTCATATTCATATGTCAATCACTTCACATATTTCATTGCGAATCAAGTGAATCATTCATTATACCAATTCAGAAGTTTAGAAGTTTACCACATAGGTAATATTTAGAAAATAATGCATACACAAATATCTTTACTAAGATATTACTCACAGTGTTCTGGTGCTTGACTCGTTCTTGCACTTGACCCTACATAATTCACAATACATTGGGTCATAATACAATTCAATCTATTTTTTAGTTTACATAACTTTCTTAGGCTTCTTCTGCGTCCTTTAATTCATTTAGGATGCTCAATGTATGCCTAAGAATGCTCAGAATGAAAGAGAACGGAATTCGGAACATAAAATAGCATTTCAAAAGTTTCTGAAACAAGGCATTCCGCTTGAGTGCAGCTTTGGTTGCTCGAGCGATTTGTAAAACTCTATAAAAGTACTGGTTACATGATTTTTACACTCGAGCAAAACTTCTATCGCTCGAGTGATGAGCTGTGTAAAACAGGGTGCGCTCGAGCACAAGGTTTGCTACTCGAGTTACCGTGCAATTCTCTGCAAAACTTCTGGGAGCTTGATTTTTATGCTCGAGCGACACTTTCTTTGCTCAAGCGGACAAATTGAATTCTAGAATTTTCAGCACTCTATTTGAGCTTCCAAAAACAGCTTTACATGGTGTATCTTGCATGTTAGGCCCTATATCTCAATCATACGACTTCTAACATGATATAAATGCTAAGCTTACAGGATTATAAAGCCCAATTCCCATGAATTCATCACATAAGCACAACTTATTTCAATTTCATCTCTATAACTTTAGAACCCATGCTAACAAAGTCTATATCTCCATGGATTGTGCAAGCATGTGAAATGTAGCTTCTATTTCCATCTCAATGGTACAAGTGATGCTTGGACTCGTGAGAGATCATGCATGCATGTGTGATTTGGTGACATGTTCTTCATGTTTCAAAAATCATCTTTCAATTCCTTCCTTTATAAACATAAACTCTCAAAGTTGAGATTCATACCATGGTAATTCATACATGCATGTTTCAAACAACTCTTAATTCAATATGGATTGCGTATTTACATTCAAATATGCCAAATTATGGCCAATTACTACATGCATGTACATATTGACTTCAATTTCATCATATTCAACTTATATCTTGATCTTAGTTACCAATTATCTTTGAATTCACATAATTACAAACTCTAACTCATAAATTAAGGGTAAATTTCTCACCTAGAAGCTTCAATCTTCCAAATTCTAGCTAGTTCTTGAGTCTAGCTCTTCAATTCTCCAAGTTTCGAGCCAAAATCTCCAAATTGTATTCTCTCTCTCTCTCTCTCTCTCTCTCTCTATAATCGGCTCACTCACTCTATCTAGAGTGTATTTTCAAATCCTTGAGCTCATAATATGAGCTTAAGTGTGTTTAGCTCACATATATATATATATATGTACGGGGAGCAAAGATTCCGGCAAGCCCGTACTCCTTTCTTCCAAGCTCCTGCCTGTCCGATCGACCTGCGAGCACAACGGCGGTGAGCTACCCGGTGGTGTGTGGCCGGAGTACCCCTCCAACGATCAAGTTAGACACACACAGGGACGGAGAGAGAGAGGGGATTGAGTGTTTAGTGTAAGTCTCACCAAATATTCATCTGTCGCAGCGTGGGGGGCGCAGACTCACTTATATACCTTCTGCGCCCCAAATCTACTCCCATTAGTCTCTCAACACGTGGTGCTGCTATCCCATCTGTCAGCACAAATCTAGCTGAACATCACCTAACTACCAGCCCACACCACTAGGGGCTCGGCAGCCGGGCTGCAACATCTCGGCTGTCAACGGCCGTGCTGCGCAGCTAGCCAGAGCGCTCCGCTCGCCAAGCTCAATGACGACTGAGCTCGGTTGCATTCCGGCTTAGCCGAGCTCGGGACAAGTCATGCTGGTTAGCCGTCGGCCTTCCTACCGAGCTAGCGCATGAACCGTGGAACCCAGCGAGGCAGTGGACATCTCGGCCGAACCTCACTTGACCGCTAGTACGACATCAATTATGCAACTATGCCATTACCGAGCAACTATGCCATTATCGAACAAGTAGCTCGGTTTCACAACAACTGTGCCATTACCGAGTGAAAATCCTTTCTGGATGGGCCAAGGCTGCCACAGCCCAAATGTGTTCGGCCCACAATTTTCCCGGCCCTTACCACGGCCCAATCCAAATCATAAATCTCCCTCTCAATTGCCCTTTAATTCCGTCCGCGCAAGCGTGATTGGGATTACCTGTTCTGTCCGGGATAACTCTTCCTCGATTCACAGTCTGGTAGACGGTGACCAGGCTAGTGGACATACTTGTCTTCAAACTTGCCTGGTCGACGCCTCGACTTGCCATCCTGTCTCTTCAGTACTGATGCCGCCGTCAATAGGGACACGTGTTGCTCGCTCATTGGCCTCGAGCAGCCAACCGTCCCTTCACATTCAAATTTTTGGCGGCCTTCCTCCCACATATACGCCATTTCCTCTTCATTTCATTCTTACCGTTCCTCCTCCATTCCAAGTGTTCCAGAGCTCCTGTGTCTCTTGCAAGCCTCGTTCCTGCCTTTCCTTGCATTTGTGTTCGAGAAGGAAGCTCCTGCCCTTAACTGGTAAGTCCTTCGAGCCTCTTTTTTGCTATTTTCATTTGGTATTTCACATATTAGGGCACAAAATCCATAGGTTTTAGGACATAACCCTCCCAAAACCCACACTTGCCCCTGTTCTCTTCATTGTTCTTCAATCCCAGTGATGAACACATGAACACACGAAGAACTGGAGTGGACCGGGCTCCAGGTCGCCTTTTGATCCAAAAAATAATTAGACCGAGCAATTTACAAGTTTGCCAAAACCTTAGTAGAAATCGAGGTAGACAGAGGACTTGGCCGCTCGACCGGGCTAACAACTGGTCTGCTTAAGTGACCGAGCTCCTTGGTTTGCCTTCACGACCGAGGTGGTCTGGCACTCTTCATGACCGAGCTAAAGTCAAGCTCGTTTGCGTGACAACACTTCCACTTACACTTGCCATCCTTTTCCTGCAGTGTCCAGAGGGACCACTGAGTAATTACCGAGGCTCTCAAAGACCGAGCAGCCATTAAACGCCAGTTTGTGCCAAACCACCTCTGCCGAGCTAAACCAGCCGGCTATACATGGGGCGCTTTCGCTTCCTTGTTGACACTCCGGCTGCCTTGGCCGTATTCCGGGAAGAGTATGGTATCCCGACCGACGTCTACCTAGAGCTCGGAAAAATTGAGACAACCCCTTGGGGCAAATTAGACCAGTGCCCCTTCACCATGCTATCCATCATTGAAGGAGGCCTCCGCTTCCCGGTCAACCCACTGATGACCGAATTCTTGCGCCGCACTAGGCTAACACCCACTCAAGTCTCAACCAACACTTACCAAATAATCAACGGGGTCCACGAGTTGAACAACCGGCTAGGAACCAACTTAGGTTTAGCCGAGATACTCCGTCAATACACCCTTGGGTACACGGGCGACGGCTTCGCCTATTACCTAAAAATTCGACCGGGCAAAGAAAAAATAGTGACCGGCACCCCAGACAAGGACTTTCACGACGATGACTTTTTCTGGATGTCTGGCAACTATCAAATGGCCGACGTACCGGGCTAGTTTATTAGCAAGAACTTCGGTGAGACATGTAAGTCGTGCTAACTGCTCGGTCAACTTATCTTTCTTCACTATTCTGTACTTGACACTTTTCTTCTTTCCTTTGCAGCGATCCAAACCTTGCATGCCAACTACTACTACCCTAACGAAGCAGCCATCAGGACCGTGCTCCGTTACCGCAACCGGCATTGTAACGAGCTCCTCGGCTACACTCCAACATACCGGTATTCAGCTCCGAGCCGGAGTAAAGTCACTGACTTTCTCCACGCTCCATCTCCGCCGCCAGATCCCACACTGCCAGACGTCCCCTTCATTCGTTTAACCGAAGCAGAAGAAATGGCCAAGAGGAGCCGCATTAAGAACTTGCTCACTACCACCTCGTCCGAGATCTCGAGCATTCCAGCCCGCTCTCCGGCTGCCGGTCAATCCAGCGGGACCGTGGTTGCGTTGGCTTCTCCCGCCGCCGGGCAAGCCAGTAGAGACTCCCGTCGGGCTGGCAAAAGGCCTCGTGCAGACCCTTCTGCCGAGCTAGTAACCGAGCTCAATACCGAGCAGCCTGTCATCACTGTCGACCCAACACCGGCATGGAGGCCCCAGCTCAAACACCGGGGTGAGGAGATCCCGACAACACCTTCCATTAAGGGCGACAAAGAGGATCTTCTCGCCTTTGACCTCACCAAGGCCCTTCTCCTACCAAGCGATGTGGTCGGCAACGACCATGTTCCAAACACCCGGTTGGTGAAGTCATCGGTTAAATCCATGACTAGGGTAAGAATCTCAAACTTGTGCTCAAAATTTCGCCAAGTGTTTGTTCGGTTTTCTTTCTGATCAATTTCTCTTCCTGCAAGCCATCCAAAAGCAGCACTTGGTCATGGAGCGCATTCACCGGCTGCAGCAGAAGGCAACTGACTCTGCCAGCCAAGTTCAAAGCCTCCAAGCCGAGCTCAGGAGAGCCCAGTCTTCATTGCAAATGGTGAACTCTGACAACTCTCGGTTGCTCGGCCAGCTTGGCTCTGTCGAGAAGGAGAGAGACACGCTCTGGGCTGAGCTAGATGCGTTGAAACAATCACGGGAAGAGGATCTGAAAGGTGCAAACAACACCGGTTTCCTTGAGGCCGAGGAGAGTTACACAAAGCAAGTCTGCGCCACCCAAGACATTTTCTTCAAGGCTGGGTGGAAGTCTGCTTGTGAACATCTCGGCCAGGGACCGGGGACCGACGTGTTCGCCACTCCTCCAGCTGCCTCCCTACTGAGCTATCTCGTGCCCTACGTTAACGACGTCTTCGCCACGTTGCAGGCTGAGGCCGAGGAAGAAGGCGACAAGGAAACTGAGAAAAATGTGGAGGGAGAAAATCACACAGTTCAGCCTGGCCAAACGGAGACCAGTGTCCAAGACCAAACACCAACGGTCAACCTGGAGGCAGCCGAGGACGAATTCACTGACCTTTCCCCCTTAGCTTAGTTTTCTTTGTCTTCTTTCTTCCTTTTTGGTTTACACATGTAACCGGGCTATCCGCCCCTCCTCTTGTAATTACTTTTCACATCAATGAAAAAGCTCCGTTTTCTTCAAGTGTTTGCACGTTCTTCATGCTAGATAACGTCGGCTGTCAAAATATCTCGGCAAGACTAACCACTTTATCTAACTTATTTAATCGGAAAAGACATCGCGGTTTCCAGCATAAAGTTGAGTAAATCATCAACCGCGTTAACCGGAGTAAAACATCTCGGTTAAAATCACATTTTTGAACAAATCATCAACAAAATTAACCGGAGTAAAACATCTCGATTTTGAATCGCAAATTTGAGCAAAACATCAACTCATTCAACCGAAGTTAACATCTCGGTTGAGAGTCTCAGAGTCGAGCAAAACATCAACTCATTCAACCAGAGTTAACATCTCGGTTGAGAATCTCAGAGTTGAGCAAAACATCAACTCATTCAACCGGAGTTAACATCTCGGTTGAGAATCTAAAAGTTGAGCAAAACATCAACTCATTCAACTGGAGTTAACATCTCGGTTGAGAATCTAAAAGTTGAGCAAAACATCAACTCATTCAACCGGAGTAAGACATCACGGTTGAGAATCTCAGTTGATTAGATCATCAACTCAATGAACCGGAGTAAATCATCTCGGTTTTAATCTCAAAATCAACCGGAGTAAAACATCTCGATTGTGAATCCCAAAATTGAAAAGCAACAATCAGAATGCTAAGGCAAAGATAAGACACTTCTATATATTGACAAAAAGAATATTACATTCTGAAGTGTAAGGCAAAAAATTCATTTGCACAAAAAGAAAAAAAAAGCTAAAAATAGTACAGTTTGAGGTTGGCCGCATTCCATGGCCGGGTATTCCTTTGCCTTCCAGGTCCTCCAAGTGGTATGCCCCCTTACCCGCCAGACCGATTATCTTGTAGGGTCCTTCCCAGTTTGCCGCTAGTTTGCCTTCACCTGGCACCAGGGTATTGCCCATGACCTTCCTCAAGACCCAGTCACCTACTTTGAACGGTCTGGGGTGCACCGTTTTGTTGTATTTCCTTGAGAGCTCTTGTTGGTAAGCGGCCACATGGATGAGAGCCTTTTCCCGACGTTCTTCCACGAGGTCCAATTCCAGGGCAATGGCTTCGGCGTTCAGCTCGGGCTCAAAACTTTCACTTCTGAGGGTGAGCATTCCAACTTCGAAAGGTATGACCGCCTCCATGCCATATGCCAAAGCAAAAGGTTTTTCCTCGGTAGATCGCCGCGGGGTTGTTCTGTATGCCCAAAGGACGTTGGGGAGTTCCTCGGCCCATTTTCCCTTGGCTTTCTCAAGCCTCTTCTTCAACCCATCAAGGATAGTCTTGTTTGATGCTTCGGCTTGACCATTAGACTGTGGGTAAGCCGGGGTAGAGTTGTAGAATTCAATCTTCAAGTCTTCACAAAATCCTCGGAATAGGCAACCGTCAAATTGGGTGCCGTTATCAGAGATCAGAATTTTTGGGACGCCAAACCGCGTTACCACATTCTGCCAGACAAACCGCTTGACGTCTTTCTCCTTGATTGTTGCCAAAGGCTCTGCTTCAACCCATTTGGTGAAGTAGTCTGTGGCCGCGATAAAGAACTTTCGGTTGCCTAGTGTAGTTGGGAGTGGCCCCACTATATCGAGCCCCCACATCGCAAAGGGCCAAGGGCTGGTGAGGGAAAGAAGTTCTCTGGCCGGTTGGTGAATTTGGTGGGCAAACTTCTAGCACTTCTCACACTTGCGAACATACTTCTGCGCGTCGGCTTGCATGCACGACCACCAGTAGCCTTGCGAAATAGCTCGGTAGGCCAAAGATCTGCCCCCTATGTGACTGCCACAGATGCCTTCGTGAATTTCGTACAGGAAGACGTCCACGCTGCTCGGGTGCACACACTTTAGATAAGGACCAGTAAAAGACTTCTTGTATAAAGCGCCTGACGGAGAGAGCCAAAATTGCTCTAACTTCATCCGGACTTTATGTGCTTCCTTCTTCTCGGTTGGAAGGGTCCGGTCTCTGAGAAAGAGGATAATAGGGTCCATCCATGAAGGACCTAGCTCGGCGCAGAGTACTTTTGTCTGCCTGGTTTCCTCAATGCTGGGCCATGGAAGGAATTCAATCAGGAGAGGGTTGGGAGATATGCTATCGACCATGGAAGCAAGGCCGGCCAATTCATCTGCTCAGCCGTTTTCTTCTCGGCCAATCTGTTGGACCCTTATTGCCTGGAATCGCTTGATGTGGTCTCTGACCAGAGCCTGGTACTTCATCATTCTGTCATCCTTTGCTTCGTAAACCCCAGAAACTTGGTTAATCACAAGCTAGGAATCACTGTAAACCATTAGCTCGGATGCGTGCATCTGAAGCGCGCTCTTAAGCCCGGCCAAAAGTGCTTCGTACTCAGCCTCGTTGTTTGAGGCAGGGAATCCGAGGGTGATAGAATGTTCGATAGTCAGCCCGTCTGGCGAAATCAGAACTATACCTAGCCCGGCACCGTGACGGTTCGAGGCTCCATTAACAAAAAGTTTCCACATTTCGCCAACAAAGAGCTTCCAACAGTCTGAGGGGTCTTGAGAGGCTGGAAGGTTGACGAGATCATGGTTGTTTGGCTGTTTGGCTTCAAGTTCTGTGCTGAGCGGTTCCACTTCAGCCCCCCTCGGCGATTCGGCGCCGGACTCAGCAAGTTGATCCGTAATGCCTAAGTCCGTAGGCGAATCGCCGGGTTGCAGTATTATGCCGGCTGCAGGCTCTGTACTGAGCGGTTCCACTTTAGCTCCCCTCAGCGATTCGGCACCGGACTTAGCAAGTTGATCCGTAATGCCTAAGTCCGTAGGCGAATCACCGAGTTGCAGTATTATGCCAACTGCAGGCTCTGTGCTGAGCGGTTCCACTTCTTCTCCCCTTGGTGATGCGGTACCGGACAGAGCAGGTTGGTCGGTGATACCCAACTCCGTCATCGTATCACCGGGCTGTGGTATTGTACCAACCGAAGGTTCTTCTGCGGGGCGCGCAAGTTCCGCATCGCCGTCATCGCCTAGCTGTGTTATTGCGGCCTGGCCAGCATTCACCTCCTCATCTGTCGCGACAATATCCACCTGGCATACCGGATGAGTTCCAGGTGAGAATTTAGCAACGAAGTCGGCCAATGTCTGAGCTTTTATGGCAGTTCGTGGCTGGAATTTGACGTCGAATTGTCCCAATTCAACCGCCCACTTGAGGATTTGACCGGAGAAGTCCGCCCGTTTGAACAAAGCTTTGAGGGGGAACTCGGTCAAAGCGATGATTGTATGGGCATGGAAGTAGTGCGCCAATTTCCTGGAGGCTATCATCAATGCTAATGCAAGTTTTTCCAGCGGCAAGTATCTCGACTCTGTCGGTAGCAAGGTTTTACTGGCGTAGAAGATAGGGAGACGCTTGATTCCTTCCGACCGAACAAACACCGCACTTACCGCATGCTGTGAAACGGCCAGATAAAGGTAGAGCTCTTCGCCGGGCTTCGGTGTTACCAATAGTGGCGCTGAAGACAGATACTCCTTGAGCGCGGCCAAAGCCTGGTCACACTCTTCATCCCAAGAGAACTTTGATTTCAAAGCTTGAAAGAAAGGGCGGCAGCGATCTGATGACCGGGTTATGAATCGGTTAAGCGCGGCGGCCATGCCGGCCAGATGTTGCACGTCCTTAGCCGAGCTAGGCTGCTTTAACTCTTGTACGGCTTGGATTTGTACGAGGTCTGCCTCGATGCCTCGGTTTGTGACTAGGAAGCCCAAGAATTTTCCGGATCCCACGCCAAAGGCACACTTAGACGCATTCAAGCATAGCTTGTGTTGTTTGAGAATGGCGAACATCTCGGCCAAGACGGACAAGTGGTCTGCTTAATGCCGGCTCTTAACCACTATATCATCAATATAAGCCTCCATTGTCCGACCTAGCAGATGAGCGAACATCTTGGTCACCATCCTTTGGAAAGTTGCCCCGGCGTTCTTCAAACCAAAAGGCATGACTCGGTAGCAGAAGAGTCCCCTCGGTGTAGTGAAGAAGGTGATCTCGCGGTCGGGGCCATGCATGGCAATTTGATGATAACCGTGGTAGGCATCCAAGAAACTAAGCCTGTTATGTCCAGCCGTTAAGTCCACGAGCTGGTCTATTCTGGGCAGTGGAAAGCTGTCTTTAGGGCAAGCTTATTTGACGGTCTTATAGTCGACACAAACTCGCCACTTCCCATTCTTCTTTGGTACAACAACTGTGTTTGAAATCCATCGAGGGTAGTGCACTTCCTGCATAGCTCCTGCCTCAAGCAAGTTCTTCACTTCCTCTGCAACTACCTCGGCGTGATGCAGCGCCGATCTCCTTGTTCGCTGAATGACCGACTTGGCTCCGGGGTAGACGTTTAGGTGATGACAAATAAAACTCGGATCGAGGTCGGGCATGTCATAAGGCAACCATGCGAAGACTTCGATATTGGCCATCAAAAACTCAACCATCTCGGTCTTTTCTTGTGCGGTAAGGCTTGAGCCGAGCAAGAAGAACCTGTCCGGACTCTCTGTATCAATTCGCACTTTGACCAATTCTTCGACCGCTTTGTCCTTGGCCCTAGTGCCCACATCGTCAAGGACTCCTCGGTCTTCCGGTTCCTCTATCATTTGTACGAAGCCTTTGGCAACTCGGCTCCCGTTGACTGCCACGAAGCTTTGCTTCGACATGACTTGATCGCCCCAAATCTCCTCAATTGCCCCCATAGCCGAAGGGAATCTTATCACCTGATGGAAGGTCGACGCTACGGCTTGCATAGCGTGAAGCCATCCCCTTCCAAGGATCAGGTTATAAGTAGATGGCACCTGCAACACCCAGAACTCCACTTGCTTGACCACGAATCCCATTTTGACCGGCAGGATAATTTTTCCCAAAGGCCACTCAGGTTGTGAGTTGAAACCAACCAGTGGCAAAGTTGCCGGAGCCAAGTCTGTATCCTAGAGTTTGAGCTGTTTGAATGCGTCGTAATACATGATCTCGCCCGAGCTTCCCTGATCGATCAAGATGCATTTGACATCGACTTCTTTGACGCGGAGTGTGACCACTAAGGCATCGTTGTGCGGCGTCTGAATGCGCTCTAGGTCCCTTATAGAGAAACTGATCACGTCTTTTTCTTCAGTCTTGCCCCTTTTGATCGCGGGCTGGACCGACAAAACTTCCCTCATGTGTTCTGCCTTCTTGATCATACCTCGGAGCTCGCATACACGCGCCGGCTCCACTATGCCGTGGATAACATTAATCACTCCTTGAGGGGGCGCCTCCAAGTCACCCAGTGCACACGGATCAACCGGGGCTTGATTTTCCTTCACGCCCCCGTCAATGTAAAGGTCCAGGTGTTCGGCTGCAACTAGCTCTTCCAAGTGTTGCCTCAAAGGCAAACAGTCCTCTGTCCGGTGGCCGCGCTCCCGGTGAAATGTGCAATGGTACCGCGGATTGAAACCCTTCTGTCCGTCGCCCAACTTAGCAGGAAACCGGACATAATCCTCGTCATGGATTTCACTAAGTATGCGATAAATTAGAATCTTAAAAACTGTGGTAATGCTTGTCCTGGCCTTCAACCTTCTGTTTGCATCAGCGACATCATCCCAGGGGTAGTCATCTCGGTCATTTTGACAACCCCTACCCCGGTTTTTGCAATTTGAGCCATGGTCTGATTCCTCTGCGCGATCATTTGAACGGTTTGCCTCCTGTCCGACCGCGTGTACCTTGCCAGCCGACCTCTTGTCTGTTGCTACCGGTCTTGCCTTCGCAGTAGATGCTGCCGTATCATCTTCTACTCGAATGTGCTCATTGATGCGCTACATTAGCTGGCCCATGGATGTCGGCTGGTGCATCGTAAGCGAGTCCCGCAGTCTATGTCCGACCAGGAGACCACGCTTGCACTGCGTGATTGCAAGGTTGACCGGGCAATCCATGATCTCATTGAAGGTTTCCCAGTATCTGGAGTTGTATGCCTTGAGCGTGTCGCTCGGCTCCATCTTGACACTGAGAAGGTGGTCAACTTCCTTCGGCGTCTTAGTGTTGGTTTTGAAGCGCGTCACAAAGGCTTCCGCCAACTGATGCCATCTTTCTATGCTCCCCTCCGGCAGCCTCTCAAACCATTTCAAGCCCAGCTCGCCCAAGCTTGACGGGAAGCTAAGGCACATAAGAGCGTCATTTCGCCTATGTTCGGCCATGACCTGTCGGAAGTGGCTTACATGCATATATGGATCGGCTTTTCCGTCGTAGAGCGTGAACTTTGGCTGGTGAAATCCCATCGGAAGCGGTGTTGTTCTATCTCCAGGGAGAAAGGAGTGGCACTCAGCCTCGCCAAGTCTGTGTCTAAAAGGAGAGGCGCAGCTAGGCGGGGTGGAGGCATTCCGACCTCTTCACTAGTGTGAACCCCATAGGATAGCTGCTGGAACGCCGGCACCCTCTAAGCCTCCCGCCGGCGAGCCCGCTCCTTCAAGACTACCCAGAAATCCTCTAAACGAGCGGAATAAGAATACCTCGACGTCGTCGCCGGACGTGAGGGTTGATAGGTGCTATCTTGTGCGCTGGACTTCTCTACGTGCGCGTCAGAATCTCCAACCTTGTAACTTCTGGTGATTGAGACGGACGGAGTACGCCGCTGGCTCTGACTACCTGAACGGCGGGGTTAGGTGCGCTCACTGTGGTCTCCCACTCCAGCTACACCCTTCCCTTTGACATGCCGCTTAAGATCCTCCATCTCCGCCGCCATTCGTCGGATGACGGCGTCTTGGTCCCTTAGCTTGTGTTCCAGTCGTCTGGCATGCGATTCTCTCCGCCGCCGGTAACCGTCTAGACTCCGTCAATGACCAAAGCTTCTTCCGCGCTTATCCTGCGCGTCTCTTGAATGTCCCCTTGGAGAAGTCTCCAGGTCCGCCATAGGAAGGATGGCGGGAT
Organism: Camellia sinensis; assembly: GCF_004153795.1. Classification (NCBI taxonomy): domain Eukaryota; kingdom Viridiplantae; phylum Streptophyta; class Magnoliopsida; order Ericales; family Theaceae; genus Camellia; species Camellia sinensis. Next base: position 2,050,096 of record NW_021026031.1, read on the forward strand.
GTCCTTCTCTCCGTCTGCCTGACTCCGGGGTAACTCTGTCGATGGCAGACAACGGAATCTCATCGTTGTTCGCCATGGACGGCGATCAGATGAGCCTGGAAGACAAGGTTTTGTCTGTCTTCCAGACGACGCCAATTGTACGGGGAGCAAATATTCCGGCAAGCCCGTACTCCTTTCTTCCAAGCTCCTGCCTGTCCGATCGACTTGTGAGCACAACGGTGGTGAGCTACTCGGCGGTGTGTGGCCGGAATACCCCTCCGACGATCAAGTTAGACACACACAGGGACGGAGAGAGAGAGGGGATTGAGTGTTTAGTGTAAATCTCACCAAATGTTCATCTGTCGCAGCGTGGGGGGCGTAGACTCGCTTATATACCTTCTCCGCCCCAAATCTACTCCCATTAGTCTCTCGACATGTGGTGCTGCTATCCCATATGTCAGCACAAATCTAGCTGAACATCACCTAACTGCCAGCCCACACCACTGGGGGCTCGGCAGCCGGGCTGCAGCATCTCGGCTGTCAACGGCCGCGCTGCGCAACTAGCCAGAGCGCTCCGCTCGCCAAGCTCTCCGCTCGCCAAGCTCAATGACGACCGAGCTCGGTTGCATTCTGGCTTAGCTGAGCTCGGGACAAGTCATGTTGGTTAGCAGTCGGCCTTCCTACTGAGCTAACGCATGAACCGTGGAACCCAGTGAGGCAGCGGACATCTCGGCCGAACCTCACTTGACCGCTAGTACGACATCAATTATGCAACTATGCCATTACCGAGCAACTATGTCATTACCGTGCAAGTAGCTCGGTTTCACAGCAATTGTGCTATTACCGAACGAAAATCCTTTCTAGATGGGCCAAGGCTGCCACGACCCAAATGTGTTCGGCCCACAATTTGTCCGGCCCTTACCACGGCCCAATCCAAATTATAAATCTCCCTCTCAATATATATACTTGGTAATTAGCTTAATTTAATCAAACTTACTTAAGGTTAGTGAACCTCACCTAATTTAATCTAATTATTTTGATCCGAATCAATTTTTAATTAAATCTTACCATAGGCTCTAAAAATTATGCTAATCACAATAATATAGTCAATTTCAGTTTTTATAGCCTCTACAGCCTTCAATTTCAAATTACAGTAGAAAAACAAATAGATTTCTCTACGGTGAACAGATGTAACTTCAAATTCACATATAATCACATGATTAGCATTCAAATTTACATTAAGCACATAATCACAAGTATAATTAACGATTAATAGAATATCACAGAACAAGGTTATCACATTCTTTCCCTTTTAGGAAGTTTGGTCCCCCGAACTTATGTTACCTTCCGTCGAAAACAAATGTGGGTAGTGTTGTCGCATCTCTTCTTCTTTCTCCCACGCAGCATCCCTTCCATAATGTTCTTTCCATTCCATTTTCACCATTGGAATGATTTGTTTCTTTGTTGCTTTACTTGTCGGTCAATGATTCGTTTTGGCCATTCCTTGCACTTTATATTCTCGTCAAGGGCTAGTATATGATAATCAATTACGTGGAATGGATCTTGGAGATAACCCTTCAACATTGATATAAGTAATTGGACCAAGCCTTTTTAAAATTTGAAACGACCCAATGTATCGAGGCGATAATTTACCCTTTTTACCAAACCTCAATTGGTCTTTCATTGGATTTACGTGAATAAACACATGGTCACCAACCTCATACTCAAAAGGCCTTCTTCTAACATCCGCATAACTTTTTTGTTAGCTTTGTGCTGTCTTAAGCCTTTGTTGAATAACTTTAATTTCATCGGTAGTTGTCTGCACAAGTTCAGGTCCAAGGAAAACCCTATCTCCAACTTCAGTCCAGTATATCGGAGATCTACATTTTCAGCCATACAAAGCTTCATATGGTGCCACACCAATACTGGAGTGGAAACTGTTGTTATATGCAAATTCAACCAATGGTAGGTAAGTCTCCCAGCTCCCTTGAAAATCCAAAGCACACATTCTGAGCATATCTTCTAAAGTTTGTAAAGTCCATTCCAATTGTCCATCAGTTTGTGGATGAAATGTTGTACTAAACGTCAGCTCTGTTCCCATTGCCACTTGAAAACTTTTCCAGAATCTAGATACAAATTTCAGATCTCTATCCGACACAATATATACTAGAACTCCATGCAAACAAACAATTTCATCAACATAAATAGTGGCCAATCTATATGCATCATGTATAGTTTTCACAGGTAGAAAATATGCAAAATTAGTTAGTCTATCAACTATAACCCAAACAAAATCCATACCTTTAGGCGTCTGAGATAGGCCAACAAAAAAGTCCATGGTTATGTGTTCCCACTTCCATTCCGGAATAGGGAGAGGTTGAAGTAGCCCTGCCTGTTTTTGGTGTTCAGCGTTAACTTGCTAACACTAAAAACATTTAGACACATATTCGGCAATCTCACGTTTCATATTCTGTCACCAGTAACTCTGTTTTAAGTCCTGATACATCTTGTTGATACTTGGATGCATAGCAAACATCAATTTATGAGCTTTATCGAGAATTCTCCTCTTTAACTAAGGGATATTCGGAACACACAATCTGCCTTGGAATTTCAAGACTTCATTTGCAACACTACACCCCGGTTTCGGATTTGCCTCAAATTCATCGATTATCTTCTTGAGGAATTCATCCTTTTTTTTGCCTCGGCTTAATCTCATCAATGATTGCTGGTTGGGCCACAATGGCATCTATCAATCCACTTTGCTCGTGTAATACTATTTCAATCTCGAATTTCTCAAAATCTTACAGGATTTCCTTCTGTTTAGTAAGTAGGCAAGTTAAGCTCCCCATTGACTTTCTACTCAAGGCATCAGCAACTATATTGGCTTTTTCGAGGTGATACTGAATCTGAAGGCCATAATCTTTTATTAGTTCAAGCCATCTTCTCTGCTACATATTTAATTCTTTATGAGTAAAGAAGTACTTCAAACTTTTGTGATTCGTGTAAACTTCGCATTTCGCTCCATAAAAGTAATGCTGCCAAATTTTTAAAGCAAATACAATTGCAGCCAATTCCAGGTCATGCGTTGGGTAGTTATTTTTATGTGGTCTCAATTGTCGAGAGGCATAAACAATTACCCGTCCTTCTTGCATTAATACACAACCCAGACCTTTATAAGATGAATCACTATAAATCACAAAGTTTTATGTACCTGTGGGCAATGTCAACACTAGTGCAATAGTCAATCTCGTTTTCAGCTCTTGGGAGGCGGATTCCCTTTCATCATTTCATTCAAATGGTTGTCCCTTGCATGTAAGTTGGGTAAGAGGCACAACTATTTTTGAAAAGTCCTTCAAAAAACGTCTGTAGTACCCAGCTAAGCCCATGAAATTGTGGACTTCTATTACATTTGCTGGAGTAGGCCAGTTCACAATTGCCTCTATCTTCTGTGGGTCTACTGAAATCCCCTCTTGGTTGATGACATGCCCTACCTCATCCAACCAAAATTCACATTTCTTTAGTTTGGCAAATAATTTCTTTTCTCTGAGTGTTTGCAAGGCAGTTCTCAGATATTGTTCATGTTCAAGTCTACTCTTTGAATATATCAGAATATCATCAATAAAAACCATAACAAATTCATCAAGACAAGTCTTGAAAATTCGGTTCATAAGGTCCATAAATGCTGCATGTGCTTAGTCACTCCAAATGGCATATCAAGAAATTCGTAGTGGCCATACCTCGTTCTGAATGCGGTTTTCTCAACATCTTCTGCCTTCACCTTCAACTGGTGGTATCCGGATCTCAAATCGATTTTTGAAAAGACTTGTGGACCCTGTAACTGATAAAATAAATCATCAATTTGGGGCAATGGATATTTGTTCTTAATCGTTACCTTGTTTAGTTCCCGATAGTTAATGCACAAACGTAAGGTTCCATCTTTCTTTTTTACAAATAACACCTTTGCACCCCATGACGAAGCACTTGGTCAGATAAACCCTTTGTCAAGTAAGTCTTGCAATTGTTCTTTCAGTTCTTTCATTTCAGCAGTAGACATTCTGTAGGGGTTTTTTGAGATAGGCTAGGTGTCTGGGACAACATAAATGGTAAACTCTATTTCTCTGTCAACTAATCCCCCTAGCAGTTCATTAGGAAATACATCCGGAAATTCCCTAACAATAGGACTACTATCTATTTCAATATTCACAGATCGTTCAGTCAAGATAATACATAAATAACCCTGACACCCTTTCCTAAGCAGTTTACATGCTTTCATTACTGAAATCAGATAAGGTAGGGGCACTACCCCATTACCCACAAATTCAAATTCAACATGTCCTGGCGATCTAAACACAACTCGTTTTGTTACACAGTTGATAGTGGCATAGTATTTAGATAACCAATCCATACCCAGAATTACATCAAAGTGTATAATGTCCAAGGGTAACAAATCCGCATACAAGGTAGCACTACCAACTTGCATATCACAAACACAATACACAAATGTACACAATACAGATTCCCCAAAAGAAGTAGATACACATAGCAAATATGACAATGACTCTAGGGGTCTAGTCAATCTAGATGCAAATATAGTAGACACAAAGGAATGTGTTGAGCCAGAATCAATTAACACAAAAGTATCTTGATTGCATATAAGGATAGTACCTGAGACAACAGCTTTAGTATTTCGCGTGTCACCTGGGACAAGTGCAAAGACCCTCCATTGTCTCATTGTGTCTCTGTTAGCAGCAGACCTCGTAGTGTTGCCTAATTTTGGGATGGATTCAATCGAACTAGCAATCGGTTTCCCACTTCTTTGTTGCTTGGTTTGGGTGCAATCCCTTGCCATATGTCGCATTTCACTACATTTAAAACAAGCCCTGGAAATACGATAACAAAACCCGCAATGTCTCTTACCACATTGAGTATATATTGGTGCTGAATCTCTAGTAGAGCCCGAAGTACTAAAGGATCCCGTATTCCGCTTCTTCAATGATCTCTTCTTTGAAAAAAAGCCTTGTCTCTTACTTTTCCAGTCAATTGGTGGCTTACTCTGGTTGGCCATGTTAGTTTCTGACATTAAAACTCGATCTAGCACGTCAACATAGGTGGGCAGTTTCAGCACGTTCACCATTTCCAAAATATCATTGCGAAGACCACTCTCAAACTTTTTTGCCTTTTTATATTCGATGTCAACCATGTGCGGAGCAAACCTAGCCAATTCAATGAACGTGGCCTCATACTCATCTATATCCATATTGCCTTGCTTCAGCCCCTTAAATTCAGACACCTTTTTATCACAGACACATTGCGGGAAATACTTATAATAAAAGAGTGCAAGAAAACGTGTCCAATCTATACTCTTGTTACCATATTGGATTAGCGTCCACCACCTTCTTGCTTCATCCTCCAGTGAGAGCTATTGTTCTTTCAGTGTAAAGGTGGCCAGTTATACTTTCTGTGTTTCAAGGCATGGGAATACTTGAAAAAACTTTTCAATGTCGAGGACCCAAGCTTCGGCCTTCAATGGGTCTACACCCTCGTGGAACAGTGGTCGCTTCATTTTCTTGAATTCTTTAGTGAGAGCTATTATTCAGTCAACATTTGGCAAGTCCTGTACAGGTAGTACCGGAGGTGGGGGTGGCGGTTGTTACCATTACTGTTGCCACTGTTGTTGTTGTCTCAATGCTTTTGCCATGTCTTGCATCATTCTCTCCATGCGGTGTAGCTGGGCAATGGACGATTCTTCTAGCTCATCGACTCTTGTTCTCACCATTATCTAATGAGACCTGCATTATAATTCATATAGAAGTATACACAATATTCATGTACAGAAAGAGCACGTACATACAATTAGGCAACAGTTATATATCATATAGTTGCATACTTCAAATCACTTAGCAAATTCTCAATGCATTCAAGCATATATTTATCATATGAATGCAACTTAGATCCTTTCGAAACACTCTATTGCTCATTTGGACAAGTGTGTGGGTTATTACTCGTGCTCTGATAGCACTCAGTTATGACCTGAACCCGCCCCTATGGATTAGAGTCATAACCAGCCAGTAATCATGAGATTACCTATGGCCTTAGTCATAAACCAAATTATTTTAATAATAGGGAGCCAAATTGCGGAAGCAGAACTTGCAAAGATTGGCCAATGAGTTGTACATACATGGCTTAACCAAAAACTTTTTCTCATGTATGTAATAACTCACACTATACAAACATTCATAGTATGTATTACATAAGTCCATCATCATTCTAAATTCAGTCTTAACAAAAAGCAAGGTTATACATACATATGACCACAAAATAAACAAAGGAAAAACAAAACAAAAGTTAGGCCTCTTGCCTGAGGCGACCTTGGTTGACTTCCAAAAACTGGGTACTCTTGCATACTTTTACTAAGGCTAGGGTGGGACATCCCTTTGCTCACTTACATACATATAAATAAAGAGTGAGCTAATGCCCAATGAATAATACTAGAGTAAAGGAGTTAATGAATGAGATTCATTGAATCATAATCCATAAACTATGCTTGTTGATCAATATAAAAGCAAAACGACCTTAGGTCCAATACATCATATCCAAATACAAAACAACCTCGGGTCCAATTAGTATACAAAACGACCTTAGGTCCATTGTATGCAAAATGATCTTGGGTCCAATTCAAATACGAAACAACCTTGGGTCCATTGTATGGCAAACAACCTTTTGTCCAACATTTCACGTTTGTACGCACTTTTAGATCCATGATCATGTTCACATTCACCTTCATAGTCAAAACGACCTTAGGTTCAATCAACTCCTTATTCAAAATGGCCTTTGGCCCATTTAATAGTCATACAAAATGGCCTTAGGCTCAATCCATATCCTTGTCAAATTAACCGAACGGCCTAAGGACCATTTTATATTCATACGTTAATCACTTCACATATTTCATTGTGAATCAAGCAGATAGAATACTCGTTTATAGTACCAATTCAGAAGTTTAGAAGTTTACTACATAGGTAACATTTAGAAAATAATGCATACACAAAAATATCTTTACTAAGATATTATTCACTGTGTTCCGGTGCTAGACTCGTCCTTGCGTTTGACCCTACATAATTCACAATATATTGGGTCATAATACAATTCAATCCATTCTTTAGTTTACTTAACTTCCTTAGGCTTCTTTTGCGTCCTTTAATTCATTTAGGATGCTCAATGTGTGCCTAAGAATGCTAAGAAATGAAAGAGATCAAAATTTGGAACATAAAACTGCTTTTCAAAAGTTTCTGAAATAGGGTACTCCGCTCAAGCAGTCTGTAAAACTCTGTAAAAGTACTGGTTGCATGATTTTTATGCTTGAGTGAAACTTCTATTGCTCGAGCGATGAGCTGCGCGAAACAGGGTGCGCTCGAGCGCAAGGTTTGCCACTCGAGCTACCATGCAATTCCTTGTAAAACTTCTGGGAGCTCGATTTTTATACTTGAGTGACACTTTCTTCGCTCGAGCAGACAAATCGAATTCTAGAATTTTAAGCACTTTATTTAAGCTTCAAAACACAACTTTACATGGTGTATCTTGCATGTTATACGACTTCTAACATGATATAAATGCTAAGTTTACAAGATTATAAGGCCCAATTCTCATGAATTCATCACATAAGCTCAATTCATTGCAATTTCATTTCTATAACTTTATAACTCATGCTAACAAAGTCTATATCTTGATGGATTGTGCAGGCATGTGGAATGTAGCTTCTATTTCCATCTCAATGGTACAAGTGATGCTTAGACTCATGAGAGATCACGTATGCATGTGTGATTTGGTGCCATGTTCTTCATGTTTCAAAAATCATCTTTCAATTCCTTCCTTTAGAAACATAAACTCTCAAATTTGAGATTCATTCCATGGTAATTCATACATGCATGTTTCAAACAACTCTTAATTCAACATGGATTACGTATTTACATTCAAATGTGCCAAATTATGGCCAATTCCTACATGCATGTATATATTGACTTCAATTTCATCATGTTCAACTTAAATATTGATCTTAGTTACCAATTATCTTTGAATTCACATCATTACAGACTCTAACTCCTGAATTAAGGGTTAATTTCTCAACCAGAAGCTTCAAATTTTCAAATTCTAGCTAGTTCTTGAGTCTAGCTCTTCAATTCTCAAAGCTTTGAGCCAAATTCTCCAAATTTTATTCTCTCTCTCTCTCTCTCTCTCTCTCTCTCTAGAGTGTATTTTCAGATCCTTGAGCTCATAATATGAGCTTAAGTGTGTTTAGCTCATATATATATATATATATATACACATATATACTTGGTAATTAGCTTAATTTAATCAAACTTACTTAAGGTTAATGAACCACACTTAATTTAATCTAATTATTTTGATTCGAATCAATCTTTAATTAAATCTTACCATTGGCTCTAAAAATTATGCTAATCACAATAACACTGTCAATTTTAATTTCTGTAGCCTCTACGGCCTTCAATTTCAAATTATAGCAGAAAAACAAATAGATTTCTCTACGGTGAAAAAATAAAACTCCAAATTCACATAAAATCACATGATTAGCATTCAAATTCACCTCAAGCATATAATCACAAGTATAATTAACGATTACCAATATATCACAGAACAGGGTCAGAACAGGGTTATCACAGAAAATGAAATGGAGAAGAAAATTCACATTTTTTTCTTTCATTTTCCTTTTCCAAATCCATAATAGCCAAAATAGATTTAGGTCTCATTTGGCATGTGCCTATTTTAGCTTAAAAGCCAAAAATTTACTAAAAACTCAAAAAGTCTATAACCTATACCAAAAGTCAAAGATTTCCCTTTCTTTTTACTTTTTGCGCATCTTTTCATAAAAAAAAAAAGAAGAAAAACTAAAAAGTCATTTCAAACATATTAGTTTTTTTTACCTCATATTTTAGCCAAAAATCTAAAAAGTTACTCAAATAGCTTGTTCCCAAACGAGGCCTTAGTGTTAAGAAGTTTTCTCTGAAGAATCATAGTAAACTAGGTTTTGAACTAGACTATTTAGATCTGTAACGCCCTAAAAAATAAACCCATTAATTATATATATCATCAGCATGCAATGTTAGAGAGAAAACATTTCATTATAATATTCATCAGAGTCTTACTAAATAAAAGCATTACATGTAACCTCAAATTAAATGCCCTACAGGCTTACATCTTTCCAAGCCAACACTTGGACAACAAAAGTACGAGTTCTAACTCGAATCCAAATAAAGCCCTAGGCTTGAGTGTTTACATGTACTAACAAATAAAAACAAACAACTGAAAATAGTCTTCAAAATCCAAGTCCCTTCCAAGCTAAGTCCTTGGAGGTAGCTTATCACCTGAACCTGAAAATGATGTTCCCATATAGGGTGAGCCACAGCCCAGGAGAAATATACTAAACCAAATATAAGTATTGATTAAAGCAATAGCATTCAATAGATGGTTAACCAAGATAATCAATTACATCATTATACACTTTCATGACATTAATGTCTAAGACACGTTTTACTTTCCAACATTATCAATATGACTCAGAACCTGGCCAAGCTTACAACAGTGAACTATATATATCAAATTCGCATTCTTCCAATGTCAACAAACAATTGAGACTCAAGCTCAAATCAAAATACTTCATACTTCCAGTTTGATACACATTTTAGTGCTGTATCAATAAAAACACTTCAATATAAATAAGCACACATAAAAGTGATGCTAATGGAGTCCATCCCCTATCTCCTCCCAAACAAAATCCGATTTAGAGGCCCATTCCCTATCTTCCCCTAAACCGTGGAGTACATCCCCTACCTCCTCCCACACAAAACAATGTATGCAAACACATAACATATACAACACACAATCAATACACATAATGTCTATATTAATTCAGCAGTCAAAATGAACGACTCAACCAATGTGATTAGTTTCAGTTATCCCTAATCCACATGCAATGTCTACAACAATCACGACTATCCTCCACCGATAGCCCAAAACAGTTATTTCTAAACAAGAAATAAATGTATCAACTAACATAATTCCAACATTTTCATAGGTGAGTGATTAAACTAACCAACTACACCATTTAATCAATAAATTCATTAATTCCATGAATTCAACTAAATTAGAACGCAAATATAATAATATTGTTAGTGGAAAGAACCCAATTACATTTGTTAATATGTTTTTAAATGAATTCATGTCTTCTGTCATGGTAGGAGTGGCTTAGAAATTTTCCCATCTTTGCCCAATAATATAGTTTTGGATTTTGGTTTATACATTTTCAATTTTGTTAAAATATTTTTTTTGATTGCTTGTTATTGAATTTAAAACTAAAAAATACTATGAGTAAAATAAAAGAGAGACCAAAGTAAATTTAAAACTAATTATAAAGACAGCGAAGGAACTATTGCTCGAGCGAAGAACGAACTAACTCGCTCGAGCGAAGAAAAGCTCGCTCGAGCCAAGAATGCAAAGCTACAGGTCCAAACCAGACGCAAACTCTCGCTCGAGCTACCAAACCCCGGCTCGAGCGAAGAACCAAAACAACATCTCGCTCGAGCGACAAACTCCTCGCTCGAGCGAAGATCCAAAATTCTGGACAGCAACACTTGGTTTCTAAACCCAACCAACCTGAAACAAACCTGCCCAACACATCCTATAATTCCAAATGAGAAAATAAGGGACAACAACAACAACAATTATACAATGACAGAATCTACGGAACCTAAGTCCGGATACAATAATCAAACGGGAAAAGACCGGGGTTGCTATAAGATCGAAGGACAACATGTCACACACATAACATTATTATTGAACAATAGTTTGCAAGTTAGTGTTTTAATGGTCATATGCATTATGATCTTGGTTTTCATATAGGATTTTTAGATACTATCCCAAGTTCCATGGTCACGACCTCATGATTGTTCCCACTTAGTAGAATCAACTAGGGGTACAGTGACGGAATCTACCTTGTAGGAGAATATTTGCCTTAGATTCATTTAGCATAATATTGTTCCTAACCAATTACTCTTTAGCACTGTTACCTTAAAGATGAACATCAGACATCTCTATTATAGTGTCTCCTAACATATAAAATGTTGGAATTAAGTTAGGGTTTAAGGATTAATTGTTTATAACTATTGAACTTCTTTCATGGGATTCCTAATCACAGAGGTTAGGTTACTTTCTTAGATGACTTCCTCAATGTGTAAGCCCACTCCCTTGACAAATAAATATGGATCTAATATCCCTAGTCCAAAGGTGTATTTGCCTCTAATTTTACTTCAAGTTATAATAATTGTGAGCTTCTTACTCCCTTGACAAATAAATATGGACTTAATGCCCCTAGTCTAAAGGTGTATTTGCCTCTAATTTGACTTCTCAACTTATAATAATTGTGAGCTTTTTACATTTCAATTTTATTTTTCACATAGAGCATCTCATAATTAGGCCTTTATTTGTTATGAAATATCGCTTCAAAATGCTCTATTGGTGCCATTTGCATCTACAAAATTTTGATCACAAACTCCAAAATAAAAAGTACTATAATCTCACATTTTACATAATAAAATATTTTATTCTTCAATGTGATAGAAAAACTCTAAACATATTATTCTTTACCAAATTCAACAAAGGTTTTTTTTCTTTTTTCTTTCCCCCCTCCCCCCCTCCCTTAATCCACATCCCAAATAACAAGATATAAACCCCAATTTCAAAATACAAGGACAATACCATCATTTTTATTTGTTTCAAAATATAAATTTGTAACTTGTAGCTATAGTGCTACCACTAGTTAATTGTTACAAGATTAAGGGAATTGAACAAACTCATTGTAGAATGCCCAAACGAATTAGGCTTGACTTTCATCTGGGATATGTGGCTCCTCCAAAAGCGAAATTTCTGGGCTAGCTGGTTTGAAAAGGGCGACTGAAGATGGTAAGTTTTTTACTTAACTTGGGCATTATTCAAGAACAAAAGTCAGGCCTTGTGTCCATTTTGTGGAAGTGAATTGGAAACTGTGGATCATCTTTTTGTAGGCCATAACAAAGCTTGGCAGGCATGGGCTTGTGTTGATTGGTGGGGTATAAAATGGGTTTATTCTTACTGTATCATCTCTCTATTAAGTTGGTGGCAAGGTATAAAGATATGCCGTTCATTGTATGGAATGTAATCCTACTCACATTCTTTTGGACTATTTGGAACTTTCGGAATAAACCTTTTATTTGATAATCCATCCTATTTGGTTGTTTAAATTAATAGGTAAAAAAATTTCCACCACTTCTTCAAATAATTTGACACACCACTAACTAGAACATAGACATAGGTCAACTCTCTTTTGCTTCACAATAAAATATAAGAAAGCATCCTATTAGTATTATTATGTATTTTTTTTATTGGCTTTCATTTTATTTTCGTACTCTTGTTACTTGAGAGTTAACAACCAGAGTTTTGTGGAGTTGAATGTTACAATGGTTTGTTGTAGTGATATATATATGTTATAAAACTAAAGAAAATAAAGAAGGAAAAGCCACAATGAAGGAGGAAATAAATAGTTTTTTTCTATATCATCATTACCATGCAAACTCACCTATTTATAGAAAATAAAACTTACTATTCACCACACCATGTGGTTTACCACATGGTATACCACACTGCCCACATGGTAAAACTTTTCCCTATTTATACTTTGGCCCAAAACTCATTAGAATTCCAATTACATCTCTTTTGATGGTTATCCAAATATTTCACAACACTCCTCCTTAGATAACCATATACTAAGAATATGTCTCATTAAAACCTTACTAAGAAAAATTCAATGGGAAGAAACCTTTGGTGAAGGAAAAAGAGTACATTATTTTTGTGTGTGATTTGTTTAGATCACCTCATTAAAATCTTGCTAAGGAAAATCCAATGGGAAAAAACCTTAGACGAAGGAAAAAAGAGTACAATATACAAATCTACTAAAATTAATGACTCCCCCTCAATGCTGCATAATAGGTCTTTATATCGACACATCCTAATATTATGCATCAGTGTCTTGAATGTTATAGTTGGTAATGCTTTAGTAAATAGATTTGCTAGATCATCACTTGAGCGTATCTATTGAACATCAATATTGGTAAAATATGTTTAGTCTGGTCACCTTTGCTATAGCCTCCTTTGATCTGTGTGATACACGCAATATTATCTTCAGATAATATGGTTGAACTATCTTTTATTGAAGACAATCTACAGCTTTCTTGAATATGATGAATCATGGATCTGAGCTAAATACACTCTTGACTTACTTCATGAATTACAAATATCTCTGAGTGATTTGAAGAAGTAGCAGTCAATATTTGTTTTACTGATCGCCAAGATATAGCAGTATGCCCATAGATAAAAACATATCTTGTTTGTGATTTGGTTTTATGTGGATCAGAAAGATATCCAGCATCTACATATCCGATTAACCGTAGCTTGGATTTATTTGAATAAAATAAACCCATATCAGTTGTTCCACAAAGATAATATATTATTTGCTTTACTCCATTCCAATGCCTTCGAATTAGTGTGGAACTATATCTTGCTAATAAATTGACAGCAAATGCAATATCAGACTTGGTACAATTTGCAAGATACGTGAGAGCACCAATTGCACTAAGATATGGTAATTCGGGACTAAGGAGTTCTTCATTATCTTCTTGAGGTCGAAAAAGATCCTTTTTCATATCAAGAGATCGAACAACCATAGGAGTGCTCAAAGGACGAGCTTTATCCATATAGAAGTTTTTCAAGACTTTTTCTGTATATGTTGATTGATGTACAAGAATCCCATTTGGAAAATATTCGATCTGTAGGCCAAGACAAAATTTTGTTTTGCCAAGATCTTTCATTTCAAACTCATTCTTTAAATATTCTGCAGTTTTTTTTAAGCTCTTTTGGAGTTCTTACAACATTCAAATCATCAACATATATTGCAACAATTGCAAATCTAGATTCTGATTTCTTAATAAAAATGCATGGATAAATCGGATCATTCACATATCCTTCTTTCAATAGATATACACTGAGCCAATTATACCCCATGCGTCCGAATTGTTTCAACTTGTATAGAGATCTTTGTAGCTTGATTGAATAAACACTTCTGGGTTTTGAATTAGATGCTTCTGGCATTTTAAATACTTCAGGGAGTTTCATTTATATATATATATATATATCACTATCTAGTGATCAATATAAAATATTCTGTAACTACATCCATTAGACGCATGTCTAAATTTTCTGTGATTACCAAGCTAATAAAAAATCTGAATGTAATTGCATCCATTACGGGTGAATATGTTTCCTCATAATCAATACCAAGTCTCGACGAGAAACCTTGAGCAACAAGTCATGCTTTATATCTTATAATTTCATTTTGCTCATTATGTTTTCGAACAAACACCCATTCATATCCCACAGGCTGTATCCCTTCAGGGTTTTGGACTACAAGTCCAAATACTTCACGTTTTGTAAGTAAGTTTAACTCTGCTTGTATTGTTTCTTTCCAGATTGGCCAATCATTTCTCTGTCGACATTCCTCGACAGTTTGTGGTTTATTGTCATCACTCTTGATAATGTTTTTAGCATTACTTCTGGTAATGTCAAAAGCAGCTTTAAACGAAAATATATTGTCAACAACAATTTGATTTCTATCCCAAACTTCTCATGTACTTATATAATGTATTGAGATCTCATTATTTTTAGGTACCTTTTTCACTTCAAGGAATAACTTTTCAAGAGGTTCTTCTTCTGGAGGTTCATAAGTAGGAGATTTGGATACACTTACTGTAGCCTATTTTGTGGTTCTAAACTCTTCAGGGATGTTTTCATTTATGTGTATGATTTCTCCAGGAGATCCATTTATGATTTTTTTTGGAGTACCAACTATTTGTTCTTGAGCTTTTATCTTTCGAGGAATTTTGCCGTTTGCACCGATGGGTCTTTCACACTTCTGGTGTGCCTTAGACTCATTTGTTACTATACCCACTGATTGTCCAATAGGAACATCAATTCTTGTTGGGGTATTAGCTGGTGGTATGTAAGATTTTGTCACAATTTTTGTGTCGGTGAATGCATCCGGTAACTGATTTGCAATACTTCGCAAATGAATGATCCTTTGAACTTCAAGTTTACATTGATTAGTACGAGGATCAAGATGAGATAACGTCGAAGTATTCCAAGTGATTTCCTATCGAGTTTTAGGCTGTGACTTGTCTCCCCCTAATGATGGGAAAATTGTTTCATCAAAATAACAAGCCACAAATCGTGCCTTGAACACATCACCAGTCAAAGGTTCTAGATATCTAATGAATGATGGAGAATCAAAACTAATATAAATTTCAAGCCTACATTGTAGATCTATCTTAGTGTGCTGTGGAGGTGCAATAGGAACATAACTACGCAACCAAACACTCTAAGGTGAATAACATTTGGTGGTTGACCAAATATAAGTTGTAATGGCGAATACTCATGATATGCAGTTGGTCTGACACAAATCAAAGATGCTACATGCAATATAGCATGACCCCATGCTGAAACAGGTAATTTGTTTTTTATAAGCAAAGGCCGAGCAATCAAATGAAGTCTTTTAATGAAAGATTTAGCTAAACCATTTTGGATATGAGTGTGTGCAATAGAGTGTTCAATATCAATGCTAATGGACATGTAATAATTATCAAATGCTCGGGATGTAAATTCACTGGCATTCTCAAGGCAAATTGTCTTGATAGGATGGTCTAGAAAATGTGCTCGCAAGCTAATTATTTGAGTAAGGAGTCTGGCAAATGCAACATTACGTGTAGAAAGTAAACAAACATGTGACCATCTATTCGATACATCTATTAAAATCATAAAATAACGAAATGGTTTACAAGAAGGGTGTATATGTCCACATATATCCCCTTGAATTCTTTGCAAAAAGGATAGAGCTCAATAATTACTTTTGTGGGTGATGGTCTGATAATTAGTTTCCTTTGTGAACATGAAGAATATGGATAATCACTTGATAAAAGAATCTTCTGGTTCTTTAATGGATGTCCATGTAAAATTTTAATTATTCAACGCATCATTATAGATCCCGGATGCCCATTGGGTCAAAGTACTTCTGGTGCATGACTATATGTGACTCAATCATTTTTACTGTCGTATAATATAATTCAGATAAAAATGCAAGAAGTTTTTCTCATACTAGCTTTTGACTAGAATTAGTTGAAGTGATCAATAAATACTCTTCTTGACCTTTATTTGTAGTTTCAATATGATAACCATTACGACGTATATCTTTGGAACTTAACAGATTTCTTTTAGATCTAGTAGAATACAAAGCTTCATCAAAACAAATTTTTGTTCCATTTGGCAACATAATATTGGTTCTTTCGGAGCCCTCAATTAGGTTTGCAAAACCTGAAATTGTATTGACATTAGCTCTTCCCATGATTAATTTTATAAAATATTTTGCATCACATAAAAAAATGTGTGTGGTTATACTATCCAGTAGAAAAATATCATCACCAATCATTTTGGAGTTAGTCAATGCATCAATGAAAGCCATGCCTATAAAAAACTAAAATTCATTATTCTCAAAACTTAAAGCAAGAAAATACAAACTATTAAACTCAAAAATACAAATTTCAAAATCATAATCAAAATAGGACAATACATTATGATATCTAGAAAATCAAGTTAATTAGTGTAAACATTTCCATCACCAATTAAATGATCAATTTCTCCTTCAAAATCTTCAAAGAAATCAGAAACATCAAGATGATTAATATTAATGATTTCATAATGATTTCTGAAATACATCTCAATTCCTTTTCCTTTTTTCTTTTATCGAAGCTTGATAACGATCTACCAAATGTTTAGGTGTACAACAGGTATCAGATCAATGCCCTTTCAGGCCACATCTGTAACAAGAATTTTCATGATTCTTGGAAGGTTTATTTTCTAAACCTTTTCCTTTTTCTTGTGATGTTCCGGAATTATTCCACTTCTGGTGGAATAGCATGTTATTTTTCTGAACATATCCCCCATAGATTCGGTAATTGTTTCTACCTCGTCCACCTCCAAAACCATGACCTCTCCTTCGTCCATGACTATGAATGCAACCTCATTCACTTTAGGGAAAGGAGCGGAATCGGTTGGATGGGATAGATAATTTTTCAATAACAATTGATTAGTTTGTTCAGCCACAAAAAGGCATGAAATCAGTTCAGAATACTTTGAAAAATGGCGCTCTCTGTATTGCTGCTGTAGGAGCATATTATCAGTGTGAAATGTCAAGAATGTTTTTTCAAGCATATTTTCTTCAGTAATTTTTTCTTCACATAATTTTAATTGAGAGATTATTTTAAATAAAGTAAAATTGTACTCACTAACTGATTTATAATCTTGCAACCTCAGGTGCAACCAATCATAACGGGCTCTTGGGAGGATTACAATCTTCTGGTGCTCGTATCTCTCCTTCAAATTATTCCATAGAATTAGTGGATCTTTTATCGTGAGGTACTCATTTTTTAATTCTTCTTGGAGATGATGGCAAATGAATATCATTGCCTTTGTGCGATCTTGCAGAGATGCTTCATTTTCATGTTTTATGGTATCTCCAAGATTTATTGTCTCAGGGTGGATTTCAACATCAAGAATCCAAGATAAATAATTTTTTCCAGAAATGTCAAGAGTGAGAATTCTAATTTTGAAAGTTTTGACATGATTACTAAATTTAACAAAAACAATATATTTAGTATCACGTAAATATATTAAGGAAATATAAAATTAGTTTTAGAATTTATATTTACTACAACCACCCAGTAACTTTGACTTCTCAGCTAGTTAGAATCTCGTATTGATAATGTGTTATAAAACTAAAGAAAATAAAGAAGGAATAGCCATAATGGTAGAGGAAACAAAAAGTTTTTTTTTTTCTATATCATCATTACCATGCAAACTCACATATTTATAGATAATAAAACTCTCACTATTCACCACTATTTACCACATGGAATACCACACTACCTACATGATAACGCTTTCTCCTATTTACACTTTGGCCCAAAATCATTAGAATACCAATTATATCTTTCTTTCTTCTTCTTTTTTTAATTTTTAATTTTTTTTATTTATGATTATCTAAATATTTCACAACAACATATATATTATTTGTAATAGTTTTAAAAATATTGATAATTTTTTTTTAACCAAATCTTTGTATCTTATATTGACTTGACCCAATAATTTTTCTTCCAATCCCTTCTTACCAAAATTCTAGATTCGCTCTAAATATTAAGTTGTTCAAAACTAGCTTAGAAAATTAATGAACCTTTATATGTGTTCAAGTTTGGTTTATTTACTTTTTGAGTCAATTTTAAATGAGTCGAACTTGAGTAATTTAATTTTTTTTATAGGGTAAATTACACTAATAGTTCCTGTGATTTGGGATTTGTATTGATCTCTAACCTTTCAATTGTGATACATTTGATCCTAGATTTTGAATATCATTTCAAATAAGGACAATTGAAAATATTGTTGCTCTATTTCAAGGACAAAATCATCAATTTAACAAAATCTAAACTAGTTTGACAAAAATAAATGTCAAAAAATTATTTTTAAAAATTTAAAAATAATTTCTACTCACTAAAGATAAAATTATATAAAAATGATAAATCTTTCACATTTTTATTTTTTTTGTTTTTTTTACCAAATTAATTTTTAGTATGTGTTTGAATGATAATCATGTAATGAGTAATTGTTTTTGTTGATATTTTTGGATGTTTATCATGTAATAGATGGTTGTATTTGTTGTTAACAAGTATGTTTTGATGGTTATCATGTAATAGACAGTTATTAGATTTTTAATGTAAAATAGATGGTTATCATGTAATGGACAGTTATTAGGTTTTTAACTTTTGAAAAAAATAAAAACTATAAATTAATGAAAATAAATATCAAAAAAAATATTTAAAAAAATTATTTCTACCCTCCTAAAAGATAAAATAATATAAAAAAGATGTGTTTTCAATTTTTTTTCACCAATTTAATTTTTAGTTTCTTAGATTTTTTTTTTTTTTTTTTTGAAAATAGATTCTGAAAACCAAACTAAACAAAATTTTATATAACAAAAAAAGTTTTGACATTATTCATTAAAAAAAAAAGCCATATTATATTTTAAATAACATATAAGTTAACCAACACAAAATAAGTTGTATGACGATTTTGCCTTTTAAATGGAGCAACAATACCTTCAATTATTCTTATTTAGAACGAGATTCAAAATTCATGATCAAATATATCATAATTGAAATGTCAGGGATTAAAGTGACACAAATCTCAAATTATAAGGAATGTTAGTGTAATTTGCCCTTTTTTATAATACATATTTCAAAAGTTTTTAAACTTAACTAATTTATATAACAAGTTAATATTGAATGAATTTTTGACAAAGTAAACATGAATCGAGCTCGACTTGCTTTGCTTACCATCTTAACTACAACTTATAACAATTATACCTTGTAATAATGATAAAAAAAGAAAATGCTATTTTTAGATAATGGCAAGGGAAAATTAAATCTGCTCTCTTCTAAAAATATAAGACTCTTTACTTCTTTCTTCTTCTTTTTTATTTTAATTTTTAATTTTTTTTTAAAGAAGGTTTTCAAGTTTTGAAAAATATGAAGTGGCAGCCTTGACCTTTGGAAAAGAAGGAAACATTCCATGATTAATTTCTGCGACGTTAATCAAATTGGGAAAAGGAGTTAGTAGATTAATCATTTTTATGGATTAACATCTATTGCATGTGCTTTTGGATTATATATTATGATTAGGCATATATGCCCATTGTGTTACATATTTTTTTAAAGTAATTTAGTTGATCGATAAAAAAAATAATCTTTTTTAAATCCCTATATTAGGTTTCACATTTCCTATTTCTATAATTTGTGTGCATTTTGAAAATAATATACATATTTTTTTCCGTATTTTATTGTTACTTTAAACATATTATATATGTGGAAATATTTTATTGCCTATTGTTTGACATAATTTTTTTTGTATAATTTTATTTTTTGATCAACTATTATTTGAAATAATTATTTTTGAGAAGTCATGACCTACCAGGTGGATATATTGGATTTAAAAGGTTTTTACAAAAAAAAGGTTAAATGGAACTGTTTCAAATAGTTAGATCTAAATGTACCTTAAATTGTAAAATTTAAAAAAAAAAAAAATTATCCCATATTTCGAAAAGAGCAATCAAAAAATAATTTTTTTTACTTTTTTAAAAAAGGGTGTCCTTTTCACTAATGTAAATGAAAGCTTGGTTCAAATGCCTTGTACATATTAATGTGTCGATTTTTAGACAATTATTCCCTTTTTTTTCATATAATATGTCTTTAGAAACTATTATATTTTGTCTTCAAATTTTTATTGTCAATGAAAATGAACGGTTCTTTCTCTTCTAACTACATATATTCACTAATTAAATTTAGTGGAAGTGAATTATCATAAGAAAATGTAATTAAATTATCCATTCATGATTCACACTATATCATCACTATTAAAAAAAAGTCAATCACCTGATCTACCATAATTGCAATTTTTTTTTTTCACTAAAATATGAAGTTGCTTTTTACCTCTATTTTTTTACTTTTCCATTGTAAAAATTTTTTTCACTAAAATCATTAGACCAACGAGCATAGCTTGCGTTAGTTTTTTATCAAATAAATACAACTCTTTCAAAAGTCAGGGGCATCCTTAAGAAAAAAATAAAAATAAAAAAAGTCTTTTAAGTACATATATTCAACAATTAAATTTAGTGCAAGTGAATGATCAGGAGAAAATGTAGGTAAATTATCCATTCATATCATCATTGTTAAAAAAAAGTCAATCACCTGGTATGCCTCTATTGCAATTTTTTTTTTTTTTTTTTTTTTTCCACTAAAATATGAGGGTGCTTTCTACTAAATTCTTTTACTTTTCCAATGAGTTATCATGATGTACATTCAACAAGTAAATTTAGCGCAAGTGAATGATCATGAGAAAATGCAGGTAAATTATCCATTCATATCATCATTGCTGCAAAAAAATTAATCATCTAAGTATGCCGCCACTAAAATATGAAGTTACTTTTTTACTTTTTTTTGTTGTGTTATCATTGATGGAACAATCTTCTGTATAAATAAAATAAATTAAAATAAAATAAAATAAAATAAAATAAATAATTTATAAAATTTATTTTATCGAACCGAATGAAAAAATAAAGACCAAGTCGAGTGTGAGACATTCTGTCCTTAAGATAGATTCGCCCCGCTACCGTGTTTACGGTTGAGTGGCGTCTAGCTCCCAAGATACAATGATCTTCACAAATTTGTAATAACACTCCAAACAAATTTGTCCGGCGAACTAGAACCTTGTGTTCTATACTCTCTTTAATTTTTCTCTAAAACTAATATGAACAATAATGCAAACAAATAAAATTTGGACAGCAAGAAGAATATTTCAGACTGAATTTTTCTGGGATGAAAAATTGTTGGACTGTGCTGTTATAAATAGGGCTGAACAGGTGTGAAACAAACCTGGAACATATATAAGTTTAAACCGAACAGGTGCAACTTTGTTTCAAACAGATATAGTTTGAATTGCTAACAGATTCACAGCAGTTACATAACTAAATTTGTCTGGAAACTGCTGGACAGTTCCGGTAGTTACAACCTATTCAAAAATTGAATCTGTTGAGGAATGAGGAAGAGACACAAATTTTGGAAAAAATTTGAATTTCAAATTCAAATTTGAAATTAAATTCCCGCAATAAATTTTGAAATAAATCGAAAAGAATTTTGTTCAAAAAATTAATATTAGAATCGACCCACAACCCACATCCACGCCCGGACGGACGGCGGCGGCGCGCGCGTGTGGTGGTTTGGGCTAAGATTCACTTTGTCCATAACTCCTCCCTTCTACAAACTTGGGGTGCCCATTAGGGCCCAATCCAAGTGTTGTAGTCTAGAGCTTATATACATACACAAGTTCTCTTAAATTTTTAATATGGGACAACCTATTTCAAAGAAACCCACATTTACTTCTTTAACTATTCATTCCACGAACTCAAAAACGACGTTAATTTCTCATTCACTCATAAATAATTTTGACAAACCGTCTTCACCGTATGATTTGCCATGCGGCAAGGAAAACGTCACCTCCCACCCCAAAAAACGTTTAGGGCCCACTCTATTTTGGGCTCAAAGATGGCCCAAAATAAGCCTTATATAAACCAATTTTCCAACAATCCCCCACATGAATGGAATTTGACGGAGAGAAAATGCAACAGCATGATCTAATTGCAAAGAATATAGAAATTGAAAATATTCTGCAAAGGATAGGTAGCTTTTGGCTTTGAACCTTTCCTTGTGAGACACTATCGGATTTACTAGCTAACCAGTGAACATGATGTCTTGAACTGTTCAGCCGTTTGTGTAAACCAAGACAATAGAACTCACATAGTATATCCCCAGACACAGTTTAGTTCTCACTATTGTGTTCATTTTGGTCCTGAACAACCTGGTCTTTCATGAGTGCTCTAGAGAATTGTAGCCCTTCACAAATTTCATAGAACCAGCCCAGTTTACACTCATATAGGTGATTCTTATGAAGAGTATCTTGCTATACACCACTAGGTTTACCTAGATATAAGAATCATTAAAATTTTACTTAACCTAAAACGCTGCAGACATCGCTATTTTATCATAGAAATGGATAGGAGTTAGACTCCCCAGTGATCCTTCTGAGTCGATCACAACTCGATTGTCCCTTTGAACCCAGATCTTGGGATCTCCAGTCAACTAGGTTAGGTTGCCGTTGTGGTAACTCTTATTTAATAGGCTTTAGTCTCATTCCCCTCGATGAATTCTCAACTGACTTTCTTGCTAACCCTTTGATTAGTGGATTCGCTATGTTGTCTTTAGATTTCACATATTCAATGGAAATAATTCCATTAGAGAGTAGTTGTCTCACGGTGTTATGTCGACGACGAATGTGTCGTGACTTACCGTTATACATATGACTCTGTGCTCTACCTATTGCTGATTGACTATTACAATGCATGCATATAGCAGGCACCGGTTTTGGCCATATTGGAATATGTTCAAGGAATTGGTGAAGCCATTCTACTTCTTTCCTAGCTTTATCTAAAGCTATAAATTCTGATTCCATAGTAGACCTAGCTATGTAAGTTTGTTTAGAAGATTTCCAAGATACAGCTGCCCCACCAAGAGTAAAGACATACCCACTGGTGGACTTTGAATCTCTAGTATCCGATATCCAATTTGCATCACAGTATCCTTCAAGTATTATTGGATATCTAGTATAATTAAGCCCAATGTTACGAGTAAATCGGAGACATCTAAGAACCCTTATAATTACTTTTCAGTGTTCAACTCTTGGGTTACTCGTATATTTACTTAATTTACTTACTGCATAAGCTATATCTGGGGAGTGTAGTTTATCAAGTACATTAAGCTTCTAATAATTTGGGCATACTCTAATTGAGAAATACTTTCCTGTACATTTTTAGATAAAAACAAATTAACATCAACAGGTGTTCTAGCAAGATGATCATCATTTTTGCTGAATTTGTCAAGTATTTTCTCAATGTAATGAGATTGTGACAAAGTATAACCTTCTAATGTTTTGATAATTTTCATACTAAGAATTACACCAGCAATGTCCATGTCTTTCATGTCAAAATTTTTATTCAACATTTTCTTGGTAGTTTTAATCATATCATTATTACTACCTATGATGAGCATATCATCTACATAAAGACATACAATAACATAACCTTTGTCTGTGTTTTTAATATAAACACATTTGTTACACTCATTAATTTTAAAACCATTTGACATCATTGCCTTATCCAATTTCTCATGCCATTGCTTTGGCGCTTGTTTTAAACCATATAATGATTTAACCAATTTACACACTTTCTTTTCTTTTCCTGGAACAGAAAATCCTTGTGGTTGTTTCATGTAAATTTCTTCATTTAATTCACCATTTAAGAAAACGATTTTTACATCCATTTGATAAATTTCTAGATTGTACAAAGACGCAATAGCAATTAGCATTCTAATAGATGTTATTCTAGTAACTGGTGAGTATGTGTTAAAATAATCAAGACCTTCCTTTTGTCTAAATCCTTTGACCACAAGTCTTGCCTTGTATTTGTCAATTTATCCATCCGCTTTTATTTTTCTTTTGAAAATCTACTTGTACCCAAGAGGTTTACAACCTGATGGCAAATCCACCAATTCTCAAGTGTGATTTTGCAAGATGGATTCAACTTTACTGTTGACAGCTTCTTTCCATAAAGGAGTCTCAGGACTGAACATAGCCTCTTTAAAAGTTAAAGGCTCATTTTCTAACAAAAATGTTAGAAAATCTGGACCAAAAGATTTTGAGGTTCTAGCACGTTTACTACGCCTATGTTTCTCTTCCTTATTTTGATCTAACTCTTGCTCTTGATCATTACTAGTAATAGCATCAAAAGATCTTTTATTATTACTAGTCTCTTGTCCAGTCTTATTTGGAAATACATGTTCAAAGAAAGATGCATTCCTCAATTCAATAATAGTATTTACACGCATTTCGGTATGTTCTGATTTATGAATCAAAAACCGATATGCACTACTATTCTTAGCATAACCAATGAAAATGCAATCAACGGTTTTAGGACCTATCTTAGTCTTTTTAGGACTAGGAATAGCCACTTTAGCCAAACACTCCCACACTTTTAAATATTTGTAGGATGGTACTCTTCCATGCCACATTTCATAAGGTGTTTGATTCACTTTCTTTCAGGGTACTTTATTAAGTATATAATTAACAGAAAGTATTGCTTCCCCCACAAGTTCTGAGGTAATCCAGAACTTATTAACATGGCATTCATCATTTCTTTTTAAAGTCCTATTTTTCCTTTTAGCAATTTCATTTTGCTGAGGTGAGTAAGGAGCGGTGGTTTGATGAATTATTCCATGTTCTTTACAAAACTCACCAAAAGGTGATTCATATTCACCACCTCTATCACTTCTAAGTTTCTTGATTTTCTTATCAAATTGATTTTCAACTTCATTCTTATATTGAATGAAAGTTTCCAAAGCTTCATCCTTAGTTCGAATTAAATAAACATAATTATATCTAGTATAGTCATCTATAAAAGTGATAAAATACTTTTTCCCACCTTTGGTTTGAATTGATTTAAAATCACAAATGTCACTATGAATTAATTCAAGTGGTTCCGTACTTCTTTCAATTGAATGAAAAGAAGTTTTGGATAATTTTTCCTCAACGCAAATTTCATATTTATGATTTGAATCAATGTCAAATTTAGGTAAACATTTCATATTAATTAATCTTCGCAAAGATCCATAATTAACATGTCCAAGTTTACCATGCCATAAATTTGAAGACTCAAGCAAGTAAGAAGAAGATGTATCTTTATTAATACCAGAGGGCACAACAGTCATTACATTCATTTTGAAAAGGCCATCAGACATGTAACCTTTTTTCTACATACATCCCGTTTTTGGTAAGTACAAACTTATCACTTTAAAAAACTAGCCTAAACCCATTCTTACTCAACAAAGATCCGGAAACAAGATTCTTGTGAATGTCCGGTACATGAAACACATTGTTAAGAGTGAGTTTCTTTTCAGATGTCATCTTAAGTACAATTTTTCCCTGTCCTTCAACTTTGGAAGTTGAGGAATTGCCCATAAAAAGTTGCTCACCATTGTCCACTGTAAAATAAGATGTGAACATCTTTTTGTCAGCACAGATATGACAAGTAGCACCAGTGTCCACCCACCATTCTTTAGGATTTCCGACAAGACTTGCTTCGGAAACAACTGCAAAAAGATTGATGTCATCTACACCATTGGAAATATTGTCCACTTCGGTCATATGGGCTTGGGCAGGCTTCTTGTTTGTTCTTCTTTTACTTTTGCCTTACTACGATGATCTTTGGCCTGATGTCCCCCCTTGTCACAGATGTAACATTTGCCATTAAACTTGTACTTTTTATTTTCCCCCATTTTAGAACCTTGTGATGAACTTTGTCCAGAAAACTTTCATTTTTTGGTTTTTGAAGCATGTTCCACCACATTTGCCTTAGACTCCATAGGATGCTTACTTGCCCGCTTTTCAGAATTGCGGTTGTCATCCTCAATCCCCAAACGCACAATTAATTCTTCCAAAGACATTTCTTTGCGCTTGTGTTTGACGTAGTTCTTGAATTCCTTCCAGCCTTGTGGTAATTTCTCAATTAAGGCTGCAACTTGGAAGGATTCACTGAGAGACATGCCTTCTGCGTGAATGTCATGCAAAACGAGTTGGAAATCTTGAACTTGGTTGATTATAGTCTTAGAATCAACCATCACAAAATCTAGGAATTTGCCAACCACAAATTTCTTTGAGCTAGCATCTTTCGTTCTGTATTTTTTCTCCAAAGATTCTCAAAGTTCCTTTGCTGTCTTGATAGGACTGTAGATGTTGTATAATGTGTTGTCAAGTCCGTTGAAGATATAGTTTCGGCAAAGGAAATCAGCATGTTTCCAAGTATCAACCGCAACAACCACTTGCTGGTCGATTTCATCATCTTTCAAAATTAATAGCATCCTCACGGAGGAAACGAGCCAGGTTAAGAGTTGTAAGGTAGAACAACATTTTCTGTTGCCATCTTTTAAAATCAGTTCCTGAGAACTTCTCTAATCAGTTCCTGAGAACTTCTCTGGCTTCTCACCGTGATTTACCGGTATTGTCACACCAGGAGAGGGGGTTGGCGCAATTGTAGCCACCACACTAGTACTTGTTTTAGTTTTCAGTAGCCATGAATTCTAAATTATAAAACAAAATTTTAATTAGAATTTATACTACATAGAAAATTAATTCAAATTCATAGAATTAAATTCTGTAAAAATAAAAGAAACAAAAATGTAACTTTTATTTTTCAATTAATTTGGAAATAAAATAAAATTTTATTTAACCGAATTAATTCCACACAAAAAATTAAATTTCTGTAACACTTCAATGATTAAAATACAGAAACTGAATTTTAATTAATGAACACTCAGAAAATAATTTTTAAAAACCAAAATTAATTTCTGACAAAATTTCATAAAAATATATTCTGAATTGTTAATGATACTAGCATATTACTACTAGTTGTCAAAGAAAATAGACAGTATATTACTACTATCTGTCAAATAGCATATAACCACTATTTGTTTTTCAAACCAGAATATTATTTTGTAAATCCATAGAAAATAATTTTTGTAAAAAAAGAAAAAGAAAGGGAAGCAAATGAAAAATTCTGTAAACAGAATAATTCGAATCTGTCTTAAGATTGATAAAACAATCTTCTATATAAATAAAATAAATTAAAACAAAATCAAACAAAATAAAATAAATAACTTACAAAATTTATTTATCGAACCGAATGGAAAAATAAAGACCAAGTCGAATGTGAGACACTCTGTCCTTAAGACAGATTCGCCCTGCTATAGTGTTTACAGTTGAGTGGCGTCTATCTCCTAAGATACAATGATCTTCACAAATTTGTAATAACACTCCAAACAAATTTGTCCGGCGAACTAAAATCTTGTGTTCTATACTCTCTTTAATTTTTCTCTAAAACTAATATGAACAATAATGCAAACAAATAAAATCTGGACAACAAGAAGAATATTTCATACTGAATTTTTTTGGGATGAAAAACTGTTGGACTGTGCTGGAATAAATAGGGCCGAACAGGTGTGAAACAAACCTGGAACAGATATAAGTTTAAACAGAACATGTGCAACTTTGTTTCAAACAGATATAGTTTGAATTGCAAACAGATTCACAGCAGTTACATAACTGAATCTGTCTGGAAAACAGTCTAGAAACTGCTGGAGAGTTCCGGTAGTTACAACCTGTTCGAAAATTGAATCTGTTGAGGAATAAGGAAGAGACACAAATTTTGAATTTCAAATTCAAATTTGAAATTCAATTCCCGCAATAATTTTTGAAATAAATTCAAAAGAATTTCGTTCAAAAAATTAATATTAGAACCGACCCACAACCCACACCTGCGCTCGGCACGACTCAGACGAACGACGGCAGTGGTGCTTGCGCGTGTGATGGTTTGGGTTAAGGTTCACTTTGTCCATAACTCATCCCTTCTACAAACTTGGGGTGCCCCTTGAGGCCCAATCCAAATGTTGTAGTCTAGAGCTTATATACATATACTAGCTCTCTTAAAGTTTCAATGTGAGACAACCTATTTAAAAGAAACCCACATTTACTTCTTTTACTATTCATTCCATGAACTCGAAAACGACGTCAATTTCTCATTCACTCATAAATGGTTTGACGAACCGTCTTCACCGTATGGCTTGCTATGTGATAAGAAATACGTCACCTCTTCAAACCGATCCCAAAAAATATTTGAGATCCACTCTATTTTAGATTCAAAGATACTTCAAGGTAAGTCTTATATGAACCAATTTTCTAACGATCATGCATCATCAGACCAACTGACGTACTTCGCATCGACTTTTTATCTAACAAATGCATTTCTATCAAACGTCAAGGGCATGTTGATTATTAAAAAAAAGAAGACTTTTAACTACAAATACTCAATATTTAGTGCACGTGAATGACCATAAAAAAATACAGTTAAACTATTCATTCATGATTCACACTCTACATCATCACTCTTAAAAAAAAAAGGCAATTGCCAATTGCATTTTTTTTTTCTTTTCTCCCCTAAAATATGAAGTTGTTTTCTACTTCTATTTTTAATTGGGGCATGCTGATAATAAATAAATAAATAAAGATCATATTTTTTTTGCACTTCTGTATGTTTTATTGATTTTTTTTTTTAAATTTGCATCAATTGTTTTTTTAAAATTTTCCAATCGATCTAGAAGAATCTAAGAAGTATAATTTTTTTTTTTGAAAAAATCTAAAACAAATTCACTAAAAATAAAAAAGGCTTATTCATTATTTTTTTGCCTTTCTTGGATTTTTAAATTTTTTTATTTATTTGTTTACTTTTCTAATTCATCTAATCGAGTAGTACTTAAAAATCTAAAAAAATTTACTAAAACGAAAAAAAATCCAAAAAAAAAAAAACCAATTTCAAACACCAAATTTCAAAAGTAAAGATATACTAATGTTTCCTCAAGAAAGAAGAAGAAGAAGAAGAAGAAGAGATATAAGAAGAAGAGATATATAGAAATAGAAAGTTCGTATTGAATTTATAGACAGAATGATGTGATTTCAATATGAATTTTTCATTTAAAAATTAAAAATAAAAAATTCTATGAAAATTATTTTTATTTGCAAGAATGATGAAACAAAAATGAAATTGTCACAAAATTTTCTTGATATGTTATGTATAATTTTTTTGTAAAAATAGAAAATTTCAAATTCCAATGATTAATTGTTATAAATTTTAAATATGTGGCAAATGTTAATCTGAATGCGTGAGACTTCCGTCACTATAGAATTTGAAAAAGTCAAATATACACAATTTTACTCTAATATATAGAAAATTATTTTTATAATTTGAACTTATAATACTCAAAAAAACCTTAGCGTCACGCCAAGGCTTGCCCTCAGTAAAAAAACAAAAAAAAAAAAAAAAATAGTATTCAATATGTTAGGTGAAAAAAAGAAAAAGAAAAAGAAAAAGAAGTGATTGTAATTTTTTTATTTTGGAGGAAAAAGAAAAAAAAAAAAAAGAAAAAAGAAAAGAAGATGGGCTGATTTGAAGGAGATTAGCCCATTAGCAATGTGTCTCAATGATGGTGTATGTGGGCCGGAGATGAGGTTCGGCGACTGGACCTGGGTTTGGGCTCTATCCCAGTCGCTGATGCATATGTGTGGTTTAAAAATGATAAAATAATAATTTTTATTTTTATTATTTTAATAATTGATTAAAATATTTTAATATAGTATAACATAAGCCCTGTTTGGTGTAGCTGTTAAAACAGCTTATACATTATAGTTTAATAGATTATAAATTATGACTTTAATCAGAAGTTGTTAATTTGTTTGGTGTACCTGTTGGATTATAGATTTAAGTTGCTGAGTAGTGTTTGTTAAATAAGCTGTGAAATAGCTTTTTCAATTAATTTTTATTTTTTGTTTGTCTACATTTCTCATAAAAAATAATAATAATAATCTATAGTCCATTTGGGTCTTTTTCTATTTTTAAAAAAATAAAAAAAAAATTTAAAAGTATAACCATAAATTAATATGTCCACAGCAGAAGCTGATAATCAGAAGCAAGGGGTGAGCATCTTTTCAGAATCAGCTTTTTTAAGTTACAATAAGCTGTTAGAATCAGAAGCTGTTTGAAATAAGTTTAATTAAACAGTCCAAAATAACTTTTTCAAAGCTAAAAGCCATAAGTTAGCTCTGAAAAGCTGAAACAAACACCCCCATATTGGATTTAGTGGTGTACATGCATCCTATGGGGCTCACTTTAGATCCTACTTCGACTGTTGAAATCGTTCGTTTTTTTTTTGAAAAACCGAGTATAATATATTTATAAAAATTTAAGTTGATCTTTTCATTTAATTATATTTGTCTCTAAATAAATGAGGAATTTTGTTAATGTGTGCCTTAAGGGCACATATTAAAAATAGGGTGAACTACACTAATAGTCCCTATAGTTTGGAACTTGTGTCACTTTGATTTCTGACTTTTCAATTGTTACATATTTGATCATGAATTTTGAATCTTATTTCAAATAAGGACAATTGAAAATATTATTAGATTTTTTGAGGGTAAAATCGTCAACTTGGTAAAATATAAACTAATTTGACAAAAATAAATGTCAAACAAATATTTTTGAATTTTTAAAAATTATTTCTACCCACTAAAAATAAAATTATGTAAAATTAATAAATCTTTTAAACATTTATTTATTTTTTTTACCAAATGAATTTTTATTATGTGTTTGGATGATGATCATGTAAAATTAATTTTAAAAACTTAATCATGTAATTTTTATTAATTTTTATCAATTTTACATAATTTTATCATTGGTGGATAAAAATAATTTTTTAAAAATTAAAAATATTTTTTTGACATTTATTTTTGTCAAATTAGTTTATATTTTATTAAATTGACGATTTTGCCATTGAAGTTAAATAGTGGTATCTTCAATTATCTTTATTTGGAATAAGATTCAAAATTCAGGATCAAATGTGTCACAATTGAAAAGTTAGAGACCAAAGTGACACAAATTCCAAATTATAGGAACTATTTGTGTAATTTAGCCTTAAAAATATTTAAAATATTATACATCTTGCATGAAAGTGAGTACAATAGAAAATATAAATTTATTTTAAAATAACTTAACACATACTTTAAAGGTACCCGTCAACAAAATTCATAAATGAATCGTAGGTAAGGTGTACGTGTATAATGAAATCAGTATATATTAGGTATATGTTGTCTTCTTGTTGTGTCGTTTGATGTCTAATTCGTACATGGATCCTTAATTAAAAATACAAAATATATGAAGGCATAAAAAAAAAATTCTCCACTATTTACATTTCATGAAATTTCTACTAAAATAAAATTACTCATACAAAATATTTACTTTCAACTAAATTTTACTTTTTTAATTTATTTTCTTTGTTACTAGATTGACTTTAAGATAGTAAATGAAAATATCAAATTATCTTAAATAAAAACAAAAAGACTGCTGACTCCAAAAAAAACTTTGCATATTTTTTTTTATTCAACTTGACATGGTTATATAGGGAATATAAATAAGTCATACCACCCCTTAGTGAAAGTAATATTAAAATATAATTATTCATCTATTAAATAGGTTATTTCTGTCAACTTTATATTATGCAAATTAGACACCATCGGACATTTTTATTTATGTGTTATCGTATCTAAAAATTATCAACCCTAACTCGTTAATTTCGTACACGAGTCATGTCATGTCAAAAAATTTCACATCTAGTATTTTGCAAATATGTCCCTAAGTAAACATAAAGCAAACAATGTATGGATTAAACACTGCA
The DNA here is from genome assembly GCF_004153795.1 of Camellia sinensis. Lineage (NCBI taxonomy): Eukaryota > Viridiplantae > Streptophyta > Magnoliopsida > Ericales > Theaceae > Camellia > Camellia sinensis. Next base: position 2,082,210 of record NW_021026031.1, read on the forward strand.
ACTACTTACAATAATTAAGAGGGAATAAGGGAAGAAAAAGTTGCATCACAGTGTCACTTGCAAACAATTTTCTGGTTACAAGTTATGCCCAAACATGATTAGGCATCAATGCAAATGCTATACAAAGAGGCTACAAATGAATCCCAAATTCAGGAGATTAATCATGTCAGAAACCAAATCAATGAGCAAAACACAAAGAAATCGTTTTCATCTTATGAACTAACACACTCAAGAAGCCTACAACATGGGAATCTGATAGCATCAGCATAGCAAGTTCTTGTTCAACCACAGTGCTATGTTTACATCTATGATTTGTCGAGGGAAAAGAAAAAGAAAAGAAAAGAAAATGGAAGTTTACACCTACTCACTATGGCTCCAACTTCGAAGGAGGAAACGCTCCGCTATAAACAAAGAGGTTGTCATCACTATAAGGATGGTTGTACCCTCTGATATCCACTTAATGGCTTGTTGACGTGGATGTCGAGTCAGCATTAAGGTTTAGACCAGCAATTCACATAATGTTCTCGATCTCATTTACCACCTCACCCATTGTAGGCCTCTCGGCTCCTGCATCTTCAATATACTTCATTGCCAGATCCATGAACTTATCTAATCCTTCTAATGTGAGGTCCAAAATGGTTGGGTCAAGAAGATCGTGAAGATTATATCCGACTTGTGTCTTATCCATTTTCAGCTTCACCTCACCTCTCTTACAATGTATTTGCCTTTCTCAATTGGTTATCTTGTAGTTACCAGCTCTAGCATTAGCACTTCAAAGTTATATACGTCACTCTTTTCAGTCAACTGCTGTGTCATGTAATATTCAAGATCTATATAGCCCTACACCAATAAAATTTTTGACTCTTAGTCCAAAAATCGTAATTGATGTCATGTGTCTCCAAAGAACTCAAAATTGTTAGCCTTGTGGCCCTATAAATTTGTTGAAGTCCTGATTTTCTTTAAGCAAATATAAATGATGCCCTTCATTTTTGCACAATGTATAAGATGTTGGAACAATTTATCTTGAATTCTTCAGTTGGTAGTCTTTGGATCTTAAAAACTTGACGATGATCTTGTCTATGTTAAATAGAAATTTAGTGCTTCAAGTCGCGTTACTTAGTCGCTTTCCTAATGACAATATTTGCACCCACCAAAAGGTGTGCAGGGGGTTACAGCAAATTTGCCTCCAGAATACAGTGTTGCCTGATCTAAAGATCAAGTGTACCGGCATTTGCACTGACGACAGTAGACCAGAATACTCTTGATATAATCAAGAAAACCAAGACACTGATAATCAAGTCTGCAGAATTTGATTACCAATAAGAAAAGCAGAAACTTTCTTAAGAAACTCTTGATCGAAAACTCTAAATTGAGAGAGCGAGGGAGAGAGAGAGAGAGAGAGAATTTCAGGAATGCTTTTCAGGATTTTGGATGGATTGAAATGGCTGATTTCGCAGCCTATTTATAGGTCTTGATGCATTTGATCAAATGGGCATGTCCTTTGATTGCATCCGATGAGATCTGACCGTTGGATCGACGATCTACGGTGCAGATCATTCTTACACTAAATAAATGCCTTGACTAATCACACCGGATCACGATCAGGTGCCATCTCATCTGTGCAATTGCTTGCATCTCCAATCAATGGCTATGATCAAACCACTCCAGATCGGACACAACTATTTGATCAGTTGGTTGACTCATCGTCAACGGAAGCCATGTCACTGCCACGTGGAGCTGACTGTATTCCACGTCACCCACGCCACGTTGGATCCACGTAATCGCTCCAACCTGTCCAATGCAAATAGGAAAGCGCCCTCATGACACCTTGCGCCGATGCATCCGCGCTAAGAGCAAAGTGCGCCATCAAACGCCACACTGCCCACGCTATGCGCGCGCGAGTGTACGTATGCATGTGCGTGTGTGGATGGTGTGAAACACCATCCTTGCGGTGTGAGTGCATGTACACTAGCATCCATCTCATAATACCATATTCAAAGGAATATTCCATATAGCATTTTATCAAGTGCTCCACGTTTTGCTCTCTTTCCAATATAGGACAAAGTCCCCAAGCTTATTTCATGCTTTTCGAAGAAAAACATGGAAGGTGTTGAAAATACCCAAAGATAAAGAATAAATTTTGAAAATCCATTTTGAAAAATTCCTCAACATTCCCCTATCATTTTCAAAATATCAGATGATGATTCTTGATTCACTTGGCAGCCTTATGTATAGGTGAAGATATCTTACGATTTGAATCATTCACTTAGTGAAGACATCTTAAAGTTAGGCAAGATGGCATAGTAGACTTGTCTTCGAACTAGCGATCTTATACGACTAACCGGACATGTCTCACGCATAGTACAGGTAACCTTAAGTATTCAAACAAACCGACACATGGATTGGCCTTGTGTCTATATCATGTTTCATGAGCGCTCTAGAGTCAAGTCCTTGGACTCTTTGGAAACGGCATCACCACCTACACTCACATAGGTAAGCTTAGTAAGAGTATCACTGTAATTTATAGTATCCTAACAATCCAGTTGCAAGCTTATTAAGAGTTTGCTAAATCATCCTCTTCTTTCCACATTACAGGTACCAAGCACTTCAACCTTGGAATGAAAATGAAATAAAACTAAGTGCTTGCAATAAAGACATATGGTGTAATTGGGCTCATTGAACTCAATACTTGATGTTTCTTCAAGCGTTGAGTCGAGTTTCCACCAGGAGTGATTATGTTAAGTGGGCTTCAGACCCATCCCCTTTGATGTTTTCCACACCAAATTCCTTGCAAGTCCCTTTGTTAAGGGGTCAACCAAGTTTTCACTTGACTTTACATAACTAATGGTAATCACACCTTCTGTGATTAACTACCTGACACAGTTATGTCTCAGTCCTATATGCCTGGATTTTCCATTATAGACATGGCTATAGGCCCGTGATAGAGTTGTTTCACTATCACAATGCAAAGATATTGGTAGCATAGGTTTTGGCTATATCTTAATTTCTAACAAAAGCTTCCTTAGCCACTCTGCCTATTTGCTATAAGAAGCCTATGCTACAAACTCAGATGCCATGGTTGAGTCCATTATGCATGTCTACTTCTTAGAACCCCAAGAGACAGCTCCTCCAAGAGTAAAAATCCAACCACTTGGGGATGAGTGATCTTCATGGTCAGTTATCCAACTGGCATCCATGAATCCTTCAAGCACTGTTGGATAGCCATTATAGACTATTCCATAGTCTGTTGTTTTCCTTAAGTACCTAAGTACTCGGTTAACAGCATGCCAATGCAAACTACTAGGATTACTAGTGTATCTACTAAGTTTTCCTATTGCAAATGCAATATCAGGTCTAGTGTAAGTCATGGCATACATCAGGCTACCTATCACTCTTGAATATTCTAACTAATCAACAGCTTTTCCAGTGTTAGGATACAATTTCAAATTTGAATCAAAAGGTGTAGACATGGGTGTACAATTATATTGATTAAATATCTTAAGAATTTTCTCAATATAGTGCGACTGGGTAAGAATCAAATTATTGTCCTCTCGTTTGATCTTAATACCTAGAATTATATCAGCCCAGCCCATGTTTTTCATACTAAAGGTAGACGATAAGAAACTTTTAGTACTTTCAATGACATCATTGTCAGTACAAAAAATAAGCATGTTATTTACATATAGGCATATGATTACACCTCTATTGCCAGTAAACTTATAGTACACACACTTATCAGATTCATGTATCCTAAAAGCATTTGAACACTATTGCTTGGTCAAATTTCTCATGCCACTGTTTTAGAGCTTGTTTCAGTCCATATAGTGACTTCACGAGTTTACACACTTTGCGTTCTTGACCTTGTATAACAAATCCTTTCGGTTGTTGCATGTAGATTTCCTCATCTAACTCTCTATTTAGGAAAGCGGTCTTAACATCCATTTGATGGATTTCAAGCTTGTAGATTGAGGCTAAGGCAATCAACATTCAAATAGTGGTGATTCTGGCCACCAAAGCATATGTATCAAAATAATAGATACCCTCCTTTTGAGTAAAACCCTTAGCAACTAATCTTGCCTTAAACTTGTCAAATGTGCCATCAACTTTCATTTTCCTTTTGAAAATCCATTTAAAACCAATTGGTTTGGAATCAGGTGGAAAATCAGCAAGTATTCAGGTATTGTTACCCACTATTGAATCCATCTCATCGTTTATTGCTTTTTTTCCAGAAAGCAACATCTTGAGACTTCACAGCCTTCTCAAAGGTTGATGGGTCTAAATCCATATTCAAAGAAATCATTGTTTGCTTATAATAAACTTTCCTAGTTCATTCTACAAGGTAAACTATGAAATCAGGGCCAAATGACTTCTCAATCCTAGCCCTCTTACTCCTCCTTAACTCAACAGGCTTATTAGGTTCATTAGGCTCAATGGGTTCATGTCATTCACTTTCCTTTGTAGACATCAAAGGAGTTGATTCATTTCCTTGATTAGAATCTAATCTTGGAATGGTTATGAAACAATTCTCATAAAATACTGTATCACATGATTCAATGATGGTATTTGTTTCCATTGAATCATTGGGCTCTACTACTAGAAACCTATATGCTTTGCTATGTATAGCATAGCTGAGGAATATGCATTCAATTCATTTTTCACCTAATTTCTTTATTTTAGGTTCAGGCAATTTGACTATTGCTCTACATCTCTATGTTTTCAAACCTAGATTAGGTTTCTTGTTTTTCCAAAGTTCATAAGGAGTAACATTTCTGTCCTTAAGAGGAATTCTATTAAGTATGTGATAGGCAGCGAGCAAGGCTTCACCCCAAAAACCAAAACTTAAACTGGAGTAAGAAAGCATAACATTAATCATTTCTGTTAATGTCCTATTCTTTCTTTCAGCTACTTCATTTTGTTGTGGTGTGCAGGGTGCATACTTCTCATGAATAATACCAATATTTTCACAATATTTTGGAAAAAGGTATTCACCACCTCTATCAGACCTAAGTCTCTTTATTTTGACATTACATTGATTTTCTACTTCTGTCTTAAAAATCTTGAATTTATTAAGCACCTCATCTTTTGAATGCAAAAAATAGATATGATAGTACTTAGAAAAATCATCAATCAATGTTACAAAATATTTCTTATAACCTCTAGTGGGGGTACTATGCATGTCACATACATCACTATGCACAAGTTCAAGCAAAGATATGATTTTATCTGTCTTAGGAAATCGAATGCAAGTAATTTTAGTGTGCACACAAAATTTGTATTTTTCAAACATATCAATGTCATACTTAGGAATTAAATCTAAATTAACCATATCATGCATTTTCCTAGTATTAACATGACTTAAACGAGCATGCCATAAAGAAAGAGAATCAACAATATAAGAAGAAATAGATGTATTATTGATAATGTGAGACCTAGAAAATCCGCTCACATGGATTGTTGATGAGATCCAACGAAGAGATGAGCTTGGCTCCTACAGATCTGTAAGGATGAACATGATTGGTGCCACCCAACCGGGGTTACCGGCCGGAGACACTCCGATGGTTAAATTAGTCCTTTGATTGAAAGAATGAACGTATAAACATAAAGAGTGTTTGTGTGCTGTCTCCAAAGAGAGAACAAACCTCAACTTGGGATCCCCCCTTTATATAGGAGGGGGGTGTATGATATTTGTTTGGGCTGGACCCATTGTGGGCCTTCTTTGGATTAGCCCCAATAAGGTGATATATATTATTTTCTGGCTCCCATAATTGCCCCAAAACTTTTATTGTCTGCGGTAGAAGGAATGAGAGTTTTTTTCTTGCCAAGTTACGCTGTCCAAATAGCTGTTAGGTTTTTTTGATAAAGAACACTTTGGATAAATGAATAAAATGTATGAATAAATGACTACATGTATGCTTGAATGTATGTATAAATATATATATATGTCAATCATAGGATGAGGGGGGGGTGAGCTAAAGCCCAGAAAGGAATACAAACAAATCATAACGATAGGCCGCAGTATTCTAACCCTCGGGAACTGGTGTAGGCCGCGATATTCTAACCCCCGGGCATGGGTGTAGGCCGCAGTATTCTAACCCCCGGGCATGGTTGTCGGCCGCGGTATTCCAACCCCCGGGCATGGGTGTAGGCCGCAATATTCTAACCCCCGGCATGGGTGTCGGCCGTGGTATTCCAACCCCCGGGCATAGGTATAGGCCGCAGTATTCTAACCCCCGGGCATGGGTGTAGGCCGCAGTATTCTAACCCCCGGGCATGGGTGTAGACCTTCGCTAATGGCGCTTTGTGCCGAGTGCGAAGATTGCACTGTACTCGGAGACTTTTGTTGATTTTAAGTGGCAACCAAGTGCCAATATGGCAAGGACTTTCAATAATGCGTCTTGTACTGAATAAGGTGGATGTGTTAATCACCAATAATATTGCTCCGCTTGTATGGAATTGCCAAGTAGATATTGGGCCAACTATTTAATTGCGAAGTTGCTCGGTTTACGTTTTGTCCAAGGTAGACTTGCCCCATTGCTTTCGAATGACAGGTGTTAGTCGGAGGGAATGTAGATTCCCATTTCCCTATGCTGCAGGGAAGATTCGGCTTTTTTAAAATGATGGCGCACAATAATGTGCGAACTACTGACTACCAAATGCGAATTGCTGGCTGCCAAGTGCTAACGGCTGACTGCCAAGTGTGTAATGCATTGCCCCAAAACTGGCACTTGCTTGGAGCGTTGTGAAAAGGAGCGGGAGTGTGTAACTCAAGTAAATGTCTGTTTGTATCAAGTTGGCCGAGTAGGCATGCATATCAAAGGTGCCGAGATGATGATCGGCTGATGTGCCCCAATTGGAAAGCGAAAAATTAACTAAGATGTCCCAATGGGCAATTGTTTTTCCAAATAATGTTGTTAGTCAAATAAAGTTGCCGAATACTGTGGCCAATGTTGTTGCATAAAGTTGACAAATAATATTGTTTAGCCGAATAAAGTTGTTTCGCCGAAAAGTTGGTTAGCTACACTTGGGTCGATGATTGTGCTGATCTTTTGGTCGGTGATTTTTCTTAGCTTTGCGGTGTGTTGGCATCCCTTCGGAGTTGGATTGTTAAGAACGTGGTTGGCAATGGTTGCCAATTTATTGAAGTTGAGTTTCTTGTCCAACGTATATTTGCCCCATTGCTTTTAAATAAGATTGGTTATTCAAAAGGAATAAAATTGACTGGGGCCAAAATTGTTGAGTAGGCCGATAACAATTTGAAACGGATTCCGTGCCCCTGTTTGGTGCCATGGCAAAATCGGAATGAAGCGAAGACAAAGTAGGGGGCTTGCTGATATGCGAAGTGAGCTATTGCGTTCAATTTTTGAATAAAATCTACAATATTTTATTTTATTTACTTATTTGTATTATTATTATTATTATTTTTATTATTTATTTTTTTTAATGATTTTTTTTTTTGCAAATTCTGACCGTACAGATTGACCCGGAATGCGTCAAATGGCTGGAAAAGACTATTGGATCGCTGTGATCAGACTCCTGATGGCGTAATTATAGCAAAAATGGATCTAACGGCTCAGATCAACAGGGTGTAATGCAACCGTGAAGCACATGATTATTTCTCCATATCTTGCTGGGTTGTCTGCTCCAGCGAAAGAATTCATTTTCTGGGCAAACTTTGATCAGCCCGTATGGCTTCGTTTTAGCTCTGATTTCGACACGGTTTATTGCGTTGGACTTGTCTTAATGAGTACGTCACAATGGTATGGTCAAAACTTGAGTTTGACAGCTTTTGAAATTTCAATTTTCGGAACGTGTGAGCCGTTTCACAACTTTCAGCGGACTTGGGTTGCTTCTTGGCTCCTCGGGTTGGTGGGTTTGGACTCTTTGAGCCGATACAAATCCTATGGTATGTTCAGATGTGGATTTTAGCAAGCCGAGATGCTAATTCTATGCCAAGATATTAGTGCTGAATAAGTTACAACTTTGCCGAAGAATAGTGTAAACTGTAGGCAAGGAATGTGTCGAATAAGAAATGTTGTGGTGTAATTTTTGCCGAATAATTTGCTGAAGCCGAGTTGAACATATGCATGCAACATTCATAATACTGATGAGTTCTGGTGCCGAATAAGTTGACAATGTTTAGTCAAAAAAGGTTGCCGTATAAAGTTTGATGCACTGCCGAATAATGTTGATGAATTGATAATGGCCCAGATGGTGCAAAGCCGAATTCTTCATGCAACAGGACATGAAAATATAGATTTTGTAGATTCAAACTCCTGACTTTGGGCCCTTGTATCTCCCTCATTTGAAGTCCGATTGGCCTCATTTTTGTGGCATTGGATTCATCACTCGGCCTAGTGTGCATTCCACTATTCAGACGCATCATTCCGCCCTGGGTTGGATGCCGTTGGACCTCTGAAAGTTGACCAAAAAATAAGATTGATCAAGCCCTCCCCCTTTTTTTGTGTTCGTTTGTGCTCGGCTTGGCAATGTTGCGGAGCAATTAGTGGTATGGTTGCGCAATGGTTGGAAGACGAATCTTGGCACTTTGATTTTCCGAATCACCTGGTCGGTGACAACTCCACCCTTGACTCGCTAGAAATTAAAGATTACCGATAACAGTGCTAGAAAGAGAAAGCTGTGGTCGATTTGTAATACCTTGTTTGTGAGCCGAACAAAACAAATAACAAATAAAGGTGCTATTGCTGCTTGATGGGCAACCCGAATAAATTGCCAAATACTCACTATTGATATAAAATATTGACCCAGTATGTAATTCATGATGTCTTGTGAATGAAGTAACCCATGATGCATTGGAGTAACAAGCGGATGACTTGGACGCCGATTTCAAATGAGAGTAACTTGTGCACGATATTTGGCTCATAATGGCGCCGTTCTTCTTCTCCTTGTGCTCATAGATCACGTTAGTTGAGGAGTTGGTAGATACTTGGCAAAGTTTTGAGCTTGATTGTTGCTTAGTCGGCTATGCAACTTGGTGAAATACCTGGCGAAGTCGATTCGGTGTTAGCCGATGTATTGTTAGAACTGATGTAATGAAGTTTCATTCTTGAGCCATTGTTTCCAGAGGAAGAAATGTCTGCTAACATATGCTTGATAAAAAGAGAACCAGAAGAGATTTGGTTCTCGGCACCACGGCCGTAGTCGACATGATTGAAGATATATGCACTACATGATTATCATTGCCAATGAGCTTGATGATGGAATTAGTGTGAGTTGGGCAAGTTGATAACTATCTGGCATTGCCGAGTGGACTATGGTGAAGTCGCCAAGAGGTGCTGTGGAGTCATCGTTGGGATTTATGAATGTCATTCGACGCTGCGACGTTGCTGAGTAGGCGTAGTTGTAATAGCCGGATCTTGAGTTTGTAAGCTTATGATCACTACATAAAGATTTTGTGGATGACTCAGCATGCTTGTTATGGGTGCCAATAAATTTCTTCTTGGAATGTAGGGGCTTTTCGATATACCGAAACTCTTGGTTGGCAACTTCTCTTAGCTTCACGATGTGCCGAATCACTTGGTCGGCATCTCTTTGTATTTGGCTTTGCTAAGAATGTGGTCGGCAAGACTTCTTTATGCATGCAACACCTTTGATCTTCGGTTTTGCCGAGATTTTGGTTGGCATCAACGTAAGCCATTAGAGAAAAAGTGAACCCAACTTGTTTAGCATAGGCACACGTGCATATATATGAAGAATCAACTTCAAGATATGTTTTGTGAAACAAGGAATAAATAAATAAATAGATAGACGCATGTATTAATGTAGCCGAGCAACTGTATTTACTTTCCGAAAAGATGTTTGTACCAATAAAAGTGTGAAACCCATTTTTAGAGAGAGAAATGGAGATATAAGAGTAGACGCATAAATTTTGTTTTGTTTTAAAACTTTTCAATCAATATTTCAAATGAACAAAAGTTTTCACAAAGTTTGTATGCAGACATATACGTATATACGATTCAAGAACCCATTTAATTAGAGAGAAAATAGATCACCATCACATTGTTCTTGAATTTTTACTTACAGTACCATGTTTGCTATTTTCTTCATTGACCTCTTTCAAACGTTTCCCACAGACGGCGCCAATTGTGAGACCTAGAAAATCATCTCACATGGATTGTTGATGAGATCCAACGAAGAGATGAGCTTGGCTCCTATAGATTTGTAAGGATGAACATGATCGGCGCGACCCAACCGGGGTTACCGGCCGGAGACACTCTGATGGTTAAATTAGTCATTTGATTGAAAGAATAAATGTATAAACATAAAGAGTGTTTGTGTGCTGTCTCCAAAGAGAGAACATACCTCAACTTGGGATCCCCCCTTTATATAGGAGGGGGGTGTATGATATTTGTTTAGGCTGGACCCATTGTGGGTCTTCTTTGGGTTAGCCCCAATAAGCTGATAAATATTATTTTCTAGCTCCCACAGATAACATTAAGTTTGAACATTCCTTGATACATGTAGTCCTTCCCAACAAAAATCCTATCCTTAGACAAGACAAATTTGTCTGACTCAAATACTAACTTGAAGCCATGCTTATTAAGCAGGCTTCTAGATACAAGGTTTTTCCTGACATCAGGTACATGATAAACATCATTAAGACTTAATACTTTTCCAGATGTGAACTCTAGATCCACCGTCTATTTGCCTTTGATAGTTACAGTTAAAGAGTTGCCCATGTAGAGAACTGTTCCATCACTCACTTGTTCATAAGTAGTGAAACAGGTTTTGTCATTATAGACGTGCCTTGTTGCTCCTAAGTCAATCCACTAGTCACTAGCATCTTCGAGCATGTTCAACTTGGATACAATAACCACGAACTTGTTCTTGGCATTTGATGCTTCTGGCTTCTTCTTGTATGACTGGTATGCATTTCTAAAGTGCCCTGGCTTGCCACAATGCCAATAAGCGCCTTTCGACTTCTTAGCATTTTTCTCAAGTTGGGGGTCGCGCTTACGCTTCTTTTTGTTGAACCTCTTTCCATCATCCACCATGTGAATCTTGGAAGTCTAAGCCAATTGGTTTTCTTTACTTTCAAGATGTCTTGACTCTTCCTCAACTTGGAGGTGCTGAGCCAATTCCTCTAAAGTTAGATCTTCCTTTTTGTGTTTCAGAGTTTTTTTTAAAATCCTTCCAAGAAGATGACAGTTTCTCTATTATAGACGAAACTACAATAGATTCATCCATGTTCATATTCTTTTGTCGAAACTGACTCAGAATATGTTGGATCTCATGGAATTGTTCCATAATGGGCTTTGTATTAATCATAGTAAAGCACATAAAATTACTAACAAGAAATTTCTTACTGGTGGCATCCTCGGTGAGGTACTTTGACTGTAATATGTGCCATAGTTGCTTTGCCATTTACAGATGATGATACACATCGAATATAACGATTTTGGTTTTGACCCGTTAACTATTGTATTCCAGAATCGGGTTGGTATGGTTTTGAATAGTTATTTTTATCTATTTTCCTTGTCTTCTCATTCATTTGAGTTATCGGGTTGTAGTTGTGCGTTTGGGACAGGTTGGTTGCTCGTATTTCAAAACCTGTGTTGCTCAGATTTTGGCCTTTCCATTCGAACAGCAATTTCCACGCTCGAGCGGGTTTCACAAATTTGCTCCTCTGCTCGAGCGGCCATTTTTACGCTCGAGCGGGATTTGTCGATCCTCTGTACTTTTGCAGAGTGCATTGGACGCTCGAGCGTCCAGTCTCACGCTCGAGCGGTGACCTTCGTCTGCAAAACTTCAGGAATTGTGCATTCCACGCTCGAGTGCCACTTTTCACGCTCGAGCGGAACCTTGTGTCTGACGCTCGAGTGGGGCTTTCAATGCTCGAACGGACAGTGTGTATTTCAGTGCGAGAAGATGACATTTTGAATCATTTTTTCTTTTTTTTCTCTCTCTCTCTCTATCTCTAAAACTTTCCAAAAAGCTTGTTCTTGAGCTTCTCTCTCTACATTTCACATTCTCTCTTAGATTTCATCTAGATCCATTAGGATTTCCACCCTAGTGTCTTTGAGTAAAAGGTAGAGCTCGTCAAGATCTTCATTTTGAATCGAATAGAAGTGAGTTTCGGCGTTCTTGGGGTTTCACTCTTGCTTGGCTCGTCTTCTCTTTTGAGGTAGAGATCTTTCTATACCTTTATATGATATTTAACTTGGTTATTTGTCACTTGTGTAACAATAGTGTGATTTAGGGATGCTTTAAACAAATCTAGGGTTTGGGCACAAAATGGAAATAGGGGTTTTGGATGAAGATGGAATAAATGCTTGTGGGGTTTGAAAATGATGTTGTGTTATGTTTAATTTGATGATTTTGGCACTTGTTTAATGTTTGGGAAAAATGGGAAAACTGCTCTAATTAGATCAAACTATTTATTTGCATAAATAATTGAAATTAGCATTGAAAATGTGAAATTGAGAAGGCCTTGATATAAATGGTGAAATTGATTATGTATTAACTCATTCATTTGGAAGTTTTGAATAAACTATCTGTTGAGATTGAATATCTGTCTTGAGATAACTGTATTGGGCTATCGGTGGAGGATAGCTTTGATTGTTGTAGAAATTGCATGTGGGTTAGGTGAATTGAAACTTATCTTGTGATGGTTGTCATTGTATAAGACCGTGTTTATATACATTGTATATGTATGTTTGTTTGGAAGTGGAAAAGAGAAGTGCTTCACGTTTGATTATCTGTTTAAATACATTGCATATGTATGAATTTTTGTTGGGGAGGAGAAAAGGGGATGGACTCTATTATAATTAAGTTGGCCAAAGTGTCCTAGGTGAAAGTCACAAAATTATACATGGGTGCTTAGCCCGCGGATGAAATATTCGTAAAATGGCAACTGTAGTACTTGTATAGTCTACGTTTACATGGGTCCCGTTTGACGGTTTGCCGTGGACGAAATATCCGTGAAATGGAAGCTTGAAGTGTTTATGCATATGTGTTATATACATTGAAAATAATTGAGTTATAGTCTCGGTTCGGTTTTTGTGAAATAATGAAAATTGACTCATGAATTGAGAAAGATAAGTAATCGAAATGTGGATTGGAAATAAATTGATTAAGGCTTGAAATTGATATCTTATTAATATATATAAAATTGTAGAATGTTTTATCACACGCATTGTCTATGCACGCATTGTCTATGCACTTGTACTTATACCTTTGCTAAGTTTCATATACTGTGTTAGATGATTTCTATTGGGTTGTGGCTCACACTATTTGGGAATAACATTTTCGGGTAATGATGGTATGCCTCCACCAAGGCAATAGCATTAGAGGGACCTTTGGGAAGTAAGAGCTTCATGTTTTGTTTATTTTGTATAGCCAAGGGCTAAATATGTAAAGAGCGAAGCTCACTTTTGTTGTAACCAAGTTAAGACTTGGAAAGGTGTAAGCCAATAGGGCATTTATTTATATTAAACTCTTTTGTATCCTTAACTTCATGTAATGAAAAGACTTTTCAGTTTGATGTATGCGATTACCAATGTATGCTTTTGAGTTATATCTATTGTGTAATTTGGGGGCGTTACAACTTGGTATCAGCGCGTACCAGGTTTAAATACTTGGGTACGTGGGAAGTGGTTAGTACCACATTGGGTTTGTCTCGCTTGTTAGAGACTTAAATATAGACAGTATATGCTTATATGACAACATGCTTATGTGATTATTTGGGTATGAGATTGAATTTCTTGGATGTTGATTGGGTCTACGGGTTTTTAGGAGTGCTGTTAGAAAGGCACTTGATCACTGCTATTTCTAATTGGAACTCTAGCAACGCCACGAGACAGTCATTATTCGGAGATGAAATTCGTATGTGTTTACGTGATTATGTGCTTATATGAAGTGAATTATTGTTGTCTAATGTATTAGGACGTGAGTGAGTTAGCTTCGATACATTGTAAATGTGCTAATTATCCTTGTTACCTTTATTAGGATGTCAGGATGTGGTCGTGGAGGTAGGCGTAGCAAGCCTAGAAGACACGAAATGCCTATACCAGATGAAATTCTGACACAAGAGAAAGGGGTTAGTTAGGCCAATGTGGCCGAGCCAGTAGGTCAGCAGGCCATGGGCGCCTTAGCCCGCGAAATGGCCGAAGCACTGAGGGAATCCATGGACATTCTCAAGGTTGAGAATTAAATCCAAGCCCAAGTAGTTGAGGCAGGGCCTTCGTTTCCGAAGAGACAGTTTTTCCGGTCTAATCCAGATGAGTTTTTGGGTGACCCAAAGGAGCCACTGAAGGCAGACGAGTGGCTTGCACAGATAATAAAGACGTTTGAGATGCTTGTCATCAAGGACGATCAGTTGAGGGTGACCTTGGCGTTTTTCTAGTTGAAAGGGGATGCGGGTTGATGGTGGAAGTATGCGCGGGGACGCATCGGAGGGACTTGGGAGGCCTTTGTCAACACCTTCCAGGACAAGTACTTACCTCCCACAGTTAGGAAGAAGTTGAGGAATCAGTTTTCTAACATTAAGCAGTTGAACACGCTTGTAGCCGAGTTTGATGCCACGTTCACCAGCCTCTCTAGGTTTGCACATGAGTTGGTGGCGACTGAGGAGCATCGTTGTTTGGAATTCGAGAAGAGGTTAAGGATCAGACTCATGTTTCGAGTAGCTAGGTCCATGATTAGAGACTATGGGTGCCTTGTGGAGGCGGCGGCCCATCTTAAGACTATTATGCAGGCTGAGGAGGAGAGGATGAGGGGCTCCAAGAGGAGTCAAGATAGTCAGGGGGACAGTAAGAGATAGAGGGGTTCTAACGCTTAGCAGTCCTAAGGGGTGCAGTCGAGGTCTACCTTTCTAGTGCCGAGTTCGGGTTCTGGGAGAGGTGGCCAGGGGGATGTGACTTGTTTTAAATGTGGTTAGTTGGGTCACAAGTCTTCAGCTTTTCCGTAGAGAGGAGGAGGGCAGTGAGTAGTTTCGTCTTCAGCTCGTTCTCAGGGCTAGAGTTAGGGCAGATGACAGCCGCCCACTTGCTATTAGTGTGGTCAGGTAGGGCACCTGAAGAGGTTTTGTCCACAGTTGGGTGGCACATCTGGTGCGTCTAGTTCGAGACAGACACAGAGTCACTAGCCAGCATAGTCAGCACAGGCCTTGAAGGCCAATCAGAGAGCCTCACCGGCTTAATCCGTGCAGCAGGCTTATGCTCCGAGGGATTAGTAGGTAGATCAGAGACCAACAGGGCGTGTGTATACTGTCACAGTGCCAGACTTTGTACCTGCTCCTTCAGTAGTGAGAGGTAGCTTCGTGTTTTTCAATTCAATTGCTAATGTGTTGATTGATACGGGTGTATCCTATTCTTTTATCTCGTCTGCATTTGCATCGATTTTGGAATTGGAGTTGGCACAGTTAGCATCTCCTATTTGTATAGAGTCACCTACTGGTGGTGAGGTTATTTTGAAACGGGGGTGTCGGGGTTGTGACATTGAGGTCGCTGGTCGTTGACTTCCATTTACATTTGTCTTGCTCGACATGACTAGTTATGATGTTATTCTGGGTATGGATTGGTTATCGTCATACTCGGCTATTACAGATTGTTATCGTCAGAGGGTTACTGTATGTACCTTAAGCGGAGATTGCTTTTATTTCTTGGGGGACCGGGTGGGTAGAGTCTTATCACCAGTATATGATCCGCGTAGACAGAGTGAGCTTAGCTATCTTCTTGCTAGCTTCTTGAATAATGAATGTGATGAAGTCCGGGTTGAGTTGCCAAGGGTGGTTTGTGAATACCCCGATGTCTTTCCCGAGGATCTTACTAGTTTACCACCTCACAGAGAGATTGAGTTCTCTATTGACTTAGTGGCTGGCACGGCACCGATTATTATGGCACCGTATCGGCTTGCACCTACTGAGTTGAGTGAGTTGAAGGTTCAACTCCAGGAATTGTTAGATAAGGGTTTTATCCGTCCTAGTACTTTGCCTTAGGGAGCACCGACTCTCTTTGCTAAGAAGAAAGATGGAGCCTTGCGACTTTGTATCGATTACCAAAATTTAAACCGAGTTACTATTAAGAATAAGTACCAAATGCCTTGCATAGATGATCTGTTTGATCAGTTGAAAGGGTCTTGCTGTTTCTCTAAGATAGACCTGAGGTCAGTTTACCATCAGTTAAGAGTGAGGGAGAAGGATATTCCAAAGACGGCATTCCGTACGCGGTATGGCCATTATGAGTTCCTAGTAATGCCATTTGGGCTAACCAATGCTCCAGCAGCGTTTATGGATTTGATGAACCGGATCTTCCCTGAGTTCTTAGACCGTTTTGTGGTCGTCTTTGTGGACGACATCTTAATTTATTCACCCTCTGAGAAGGAACACGAGGAGCATTTACGAGTGGTGCTTGAGTTTCTTAGAGCTCATAAGTTGTATGCTAAATTTGGAAAGTGTGAATTTTGGTTGAGGGAAGTTAAGTTCTTAGGCCTTGTGGTATCTGGGAAAGGGGTGATGGTAGATTCATCCAAGATGGAGGCAGTGCAAGATTGGGCATAACCTAAGAATGCCTTCGAGATTCGTAGTTTTCTAGGGTTGGCTGGGTATTATCGGAGATTTGTGAAGGATTTATCTAAACTAGCTTCACCTTTAACTAGGCTGACGAGGAAGGAAGTCAAATTTGTGTGGGATGAGAGTTGTGAGAAGTCGTTCTAAGAACTGAAAGTTAGACTCATCACTGCTCCAGTTTTGATTATTCAAGAGAGGGGTTTGGGCTATTTATTATATTGTGATGCCTCACGGGAAGGTTTAGGTTGCGTTTTGACGCAAGAGGGGAAGGTAATAGCCTATGGCTTGCGGCAGCTGAAAACACATGAGAGGAATTATCCCACTCATGATCTAGAACTAGCGGCGGTGATATTTGCCTTGAAAATTTAGAGGCATTACCTATATGGTGAGAAATTTGAAGTGTTCTCCGACTATAAGAGTCTGAAGTGTCTATTTACAAAGAAGGATTTGAATTTAAGGCAAATGAGGTGGATGGAGTTCATAGAGGATTATGATTTTGAGTTGCATTATCATCCCGGGAAGGCCAATGTAGTGGCCGATGCTTTGAGCAAAAAGTCTATTAGTAGTGTGGCCTGTATCGCCATCCGGGAGTGGGAAATGTTGTGTACTCTTGGGGAGTTTGACTTACACCTTGGTGAGTCCGTTGAATCTGCGGCCTTGTTTTCGGTAGTTGCACAACCTACACTTGTAAATCGAGTGTTGGACGCATAGAGGGGTGACCTTGAGGTAGAAGCCACTAGGGAGAAAATCTCTAGTAGAAAAATGGAACGGGGCTTGAGTGTGTATCCGGACTCGAGTGTTAGGTACCGAGACCGTTTGATTGTACTGAAGTCTTACCGATAGGAAGTACTCTGAGAGTTTCACCATTCTCGCCTTGCGGTGCATTCGGGAGGCACAAAGATGTATCATAATTTGAGTCGCTAGTTTTGGTGGAGGGGTATGAAGAAGGATGTAGCCGTGTTCATATCGAAGTGCCTTACTTGTCAGCAAGTGACGGTCGAACATCAGAGGCCAGTGGGTTTGTTACAACCCTTGCCTATAGCTGAGTGGGAATATGAGCATATTACAATGAATTTTGTTGTGGGCCTTCCGAGGACTCAACGGGGTAGTGACGCCATTTGGCGGTAGTTGACTGGTTGACTAAGTCCGCGCACTTTATACTTATGCGCGTGAGTGATTCAGTAGACCATCTTGCCGACTTGTATATTAGGGAGATAGTGAGATTGCACGGCGTCCTTGTGACGATCATTTCGGATAGAGATTCGTGTTTAACAGCTTGGTTATGGCAGAGTTTGCAGAGTGCCTTGGGTACTAGATTGACCTTTAGTACTGCATATCATCCTCAGACTGACGGGTAGTCCAAACGTACTATTCAGGTCCTTGAGGATATGCTTCGAGGTTGTGTGCTTGATTTTAAGGAGTTGTGGGAGAGGCACCTGCCCTTAGTGGAGTTTGCCTGCAATAATAGCTTCCAATCAAGTATTGGCATGGCACCATTTAAGGTCTTGTATGGCCGACTGTGTAGATCCCCTGTATGTTGGGCCAAGGTGGGTGATGCACTTTTGTTGGGCCTAGAATTAGTTCGGGAAACGATGGAGAAGGTAGTACTTGTTCGCAAGAGGTTGGCTACGGCTTAGAGTCGCCAAAAGAGTTACGCCGACCGTAGGAGGAGACCCTTGTCTTTTGAGGTGGAAGACCATGTGTTCTTGAAAATATCACCTAGGTGGGGTTTGATGAGATTTGGGAAGAGTGGAAAGTTGTCCTCTCGATTTATTGGTCCTTTTGAAATCCTCGAGCGGATTGGGGAGGTTACTTATCGGTTGGCATTGCTGTCACAGTTTTTCGGGGTTCATGACATGTTTCATATTAGTATGCTTCGGAAGTGCGAGCCAGATCCATCGCACGTGTTGGATTGGACCGACTTGGAAGTAGATGAAGATGCCTCATATGAGGAGAGACCGGTGAGAGTCTTGGACAAACAGGACCAAGTCTTGCGAGGCAAGACAATTCCCTTAGTAAAGATATTATGGAAACATCACGGGGTTGAGAAAGCGACTTGGGTGCGTGAATTGGAAGTCCGAGAGAAATACCTAGGCTTGTTTGCTAATATCTAAACATGTATTGAGATTTTGATTATAATGATAAAAAGTGTAAGCATTACATATGTTATGGAATATTGTGGATGTTATATCACTTTTGGGACACATTGTATATGTTGTGAAGATTCTGACAATGCGGGTTTTGATTAACATTATAAATGTTTTGGAAATTTGTAAATTTTATTTTAATGTGGGACTTGTGCATCGAGTTGGTGAGAATGGATGACTAGATGATGGGTCATGGTATTGAATTTGTAGGAATAGTATTGTTAGGAATGGTTTAACTATATTTGTGAACTTGATTTGTAATTTTGGGGACGAAACTCCTTAAGAGGGGGAGGTTATAGCGATTCTAGTTTTGACCCGTTATCTATTGTATTCTGGACTCGTGTTGGTATGGTTTTGAATAGTTATTTTTATCTCTTTTCCTTGTCTTCCCCTTCATTTTGGTTAGAGTTATCGGGTTATAGTTGTGCATTTGGGATAGGTTGGTTACTCGTATTTGAAAACCCCTATTGCCCATATTTTGGCCTTTTCGCTCGAGCCGAAATTCTCGCGCTCGAGCCGGCTTGACAAATTTGCTCGAGCAGAACTTTGTGTCTGATGCTCGAGTGTGGTTTTCCACGCTCGAGCGGACTGCGTGTATTTCAGTCCGAGAAGATGACATTTTGAACCACTTTTTCTTCTCTCTCTCTCTCTCTCTAAAACTTTCTAAAAAGCTTGTTCTTGAGCTTCTCTCCCTACATTTCACCTTCTCTCTTAGATTTCATCTAGATCCATTGGGATTTCCACCCTAGTGCCTTTGAGAAAAAGGTAGAGCTCGTCAAGATCTTCATTTTGAATCAAATAGAAGTGGGTTTCGGCGTTCATGGGGTTTCACTCTTGCTTGGCTCGTCTTTTCTTTTGAGGTAGAGATCTTTCTATACCTTTATATGATATTTAGCTTGGTTATTTGTCACTTGTGTAACAATAGTGTGATTTGGGGATGTTTTAAACAAACCTAGGGTTTGGGCACAAAATGGAAAGAGGAGTTTTGGATGAAGATGGAATAAATGCTTGTGGGGTTTGAAAATGATGTTGTATTATGTCTAATTTGATGATTTTGGCACTTGTTTAATGTTTGGGAAAAAGGGAAAAATTGCCCTAATTAGGTCAAACTATTTATTTGCATAAATAATTGAAATTAGCATTGAAAATGTGAAATTGAGAGGGACTTGATATAAATGGTGGAATTGATTATGTATTAACTTATTCATTTGGAAGTTTTGAATAAACTATCTGTTGAGATTGAATATCTGTCTAGAGATAAACTGTATTGGGCTATCGGTGGAGGATAGCTTTGATTGTTGTAGAAATTGCATGTGGATTAGGTGAATTGAAACTTATCTTGTGATGGTTGTCATTGTATAAGACCGTGTTTATATACATTGTATATGTATGTTTGTTTGGAAATGGAAAGGGGATGTGCTTCACGTTTGATTATCTGTTTAAATACATTGCATATGTATGGATATTTGTTTGGAATGAGAAAGGGGATAGACTCCATTATAATTAAGTTGGCCGGAGTGTCCTAAGTGAAAGTCCAGAAATTATACATGTGTGCCTAGCTCGTAGACGAAATATCCATAAAATGACAACTGTAGTGCTTATATAGCCTATGTTTACATGGGTTCCGTTTGACGGCTGCTCGCAGACAAAATATCCGTGAAATGGAAGCTTGAAGTGTTTATGCATATGTGTTGTATACATTGAAAATAATTGAGTTGTAGTCTCGGTTCGGTTGTTGTGAAATAATGAAAATTAACTCATGAATTGAGAAAGATTAATCAAAATGTGGATTGGTAGTAAATGGATTAAGGCTTGAAATTGATATCTTATGAATATATATAAAATTGTAGAAAGTTTTATGCATTGTACTTATACCTTTGCTAAGTTTCATATACTGTGTTAGATGATTTCTACTGGGTTGTAGCTCACCCTATTTGGGAATAACATTTTCAGGTAATGATGGTATGCCCCCACCAAGGCAATAGCATTGGAGGGACCTTTGGGAAGCAAGAGCTTCATGTTTTGTTTATTTTGTATAGCCTAGGGCTAAATATGTAAAGAGCGAAGCTCACTTTTGTTGTAACCAAGTTAAGACTTGGAAAGGTGTATATTACACTATTTTGTATCCTTAACTTCGTGTAATGAAAAAACTTTTCACTTTGATGTATGCGATTACCAATGTATGCTTTTGAGTTATATCTATTGTGTAATTTGGGGGCGTTACATCGAATAGAGAGTCTGACGGCGCATTTAGAATGTGTCCTCGACAAATGTAGTCGTCATTCTCCCATTTGGTTCTGGTAGGGATTGCTCTATAGTCTCGTCTTCTTGCTTCACCGGATAGGGGGTAGTTAGCACATAGACCGCTTTGAGAGTGGGGAGCAAAAAGTGCATCTTCTTTTGCCAGTGTCAGAAATTTTCGCCATCAAACCGATCAAGCCTCATGAAATCTTGAGTCATTTTCTGAGTAGACATCGCCATATATAAATATTATTTTTAGATTATTGGAACAATTCGTCTTGAATTCTTCAGTTGTGGGTCTTCGGGTCTTAAAAACTTGGCGATGATCTTGTCTATTTTAAATAGAAATTTAGTGCTTTGCATTACTTAGTTGCTTTCTTAAAGACAATATTTGTACCCACCAAAAGGTGTGCAGGGGGTTACAGCAAATTCGCCTCTAGGATACAATGAAGCCTTATCTAAAGATCAATTCTACTGGCATCTGCACTAACAACAGTAGATCAGAATACTCTTGATGTAATCAAGAAAACCAAGATACTAATAATCAAGTCTGCAGAATTTAATTACTAATAAGAAAAGCAGAAACTTGCTTAAGAAACTCTTGATCAAAAACTCTAAATCAAGAGGGAGGGAGAGAGAGAGAGAGAGAGAGAGAGAGAGAGAGAGAGAGAATTGCAAGAACTGCTTTCAGGATTTTGGATGGATTAAAATTATAGATTTTGCAGCCTATTTGTAGGCCTTAATGCATCTGATCGAATGGTCATGACCCTTGATCGTATCCGATCAGATCTGACCATTGGATCGACGATCTATGGTGCAGATCATTCTTACATCGAATATATGCCTTGACTAATCACACCTAATCACGATCGGGTGCCATCTCATCCGTATGATTGCGTGCATCTCCAATCAACAGCTACGATCATACCGCTCCAGATCAGACACACAACCATTTGATCGGTTGGTTGACTCATCACCAACGGACGCCATATCACTACCACGTGCAGCTGACTGTATTCCATGCCACGTTGGATCAACGTCTTCGTTCCAACCTATCCAATTCAAATAGGAAAGCGCCCTCATGGCGCCTTGCGCCGATGCGTCTATGCTAAGTACAAAGTGCGCCATCAAAAGCCACACAGCCCACTGATCACGCCACGCGCGCACGCATGTGCGTGTGCGGATGGTGCGCGGTGTGGGTCCATGTACACTAGCATCCATCCCAGAATACCATATTCAAAAGAATATTCCATGTAGCACTTTATTAAGTGCTCCATGTTTTGCTCTCTTTCCAATATGGCACAAAGTCCTCAAGCTTATTTCATGTTTTCCAAAGAAAAACATGGAAGGTTTTGAAAATACCCAAAACTAAACAATAAATTTTGAAAATCCATTTTGAAAATTCCCCAACATAAGACACGCACAAAATAAAAAAACAAACAAAAGAGAGGAGACTTCTAGACATAAAATAGATTACTACTTATTAATTATTTTAAACTGTTGTAAGATGTCTTGTATTTATTTTACATTAAAGAGTATGGTAAGGGGCCTTTTATGGGGAGGGGGGAGGGAGGATCGAGACTGTTAGGTGGTATATATTATAATTTTCAGGTAGGGTTTTATAGAGTGTTACAAAATAGATTTGTTGAGAGGTTAATAGTCTTCTTGTAATCCTTATGACTATAATGGAATTGTTCTCTCTCTGTCTCCATTGTGGACGTAGGCACCCGCCAAATCATGTATATCTTGTGTTCATATTTTGTGTGTGTGTTTGTTCCTTTATTTATTACTTTATTGTTTCAGCGAAACCATTGTTTTGTACAACATAAACTATGCCTAGTTTAGTCCCCACTAAAGGGGCCTGGGAAGGCAACATTAGGTACAGACCTACCTTTTGACACAATATGCGTAAAGTGGCTATTTTCAAGTTCTAACTTACAATTTCGTGTTAATAAGCCAAGTTTTAACCATTAAACAAATGGCCTCCTGTCAACTATTTTATTTTATTTATGTATTAAGGTGGGGGAATGGGGGTAAAGAGTTATTAAACTTGCTACCACCATAAAAAATAAAATAGATGAAGAAGGATGCTATTAATAGTTGTAAATAGGAAGAAATTATAGAATTTGCTTTTATTATCTTCTAAACAAAACACAATAAGGGGTTTCATTTAATGTATTTGGTTCAGTGTCCACCACATGGACCTCTATGACCACTTGAGAACTATTTCACAAGAATTTCTCATAATAAAGAACTACTAAAATAGATGGATGATTGTTAGAATTCAGATGAGCTCTCTAGAAATCTTATCCTACTCAAATATTTTGTAAACTACTATCCTTTAAAATGTAGGGTTTTGAAGAGAATATACTGACCATTGTTCCTTTGACTTGAGTGGTAACATGTCCTTTTCTATATCACCCATAAGCTTGGAGAGACCAAAATCAGAAACTTTTGCATTCAAGTATTCATCCAGTATGATATTGTTAGATTTGATGCCCTTATGTATGATCGGAGGGTTGGCAAGTTCATGCAGATATTGCAAACCCCTTGTTGCTCCAGGGGCTATTTGAAGCCTCCACATCTAATCCAACCTAATTCTTATCTTGCTTGCAGAAGTAAAATTTATTTTAGTTATTATTTTTCCATTGGATGCCTATGTTTCCCAAGATAATGGGTCTAGTAGTGCAGTTTAAAAACATGGGATCCCTCGTTTGATTCTTATTATTATTCCTAAGTTATGCTATAGAAATAGCTATTTTGAACAGAATGATGTGGTTGAACTAGAGCCATTCATTTGAAGACAAAACTCCATCAAGATGGCCCTTAATTTTCAAAATTTCATTGCCACGTAATTTTAGATGTT
Organism: Camellia sinensis; assembly: GCF_004153795.1. NCBI lineage: Eukaryota > Viridiplantae > Streptophyta > Magnoliopsida > Ericales > Theaceae > Camellia > Camellia sinensis. Next base: position 2,105,989 of record NW_021026031.1, read on the forward strand.
TTTATGTATAACTTTTCTGTAAGAATGGACTATTCCTCTATTCCCATCTCCTTTTGTTAGAGAATAGAAATTATGTAAAACATAAGTTTGAACGAGGTATAGCGGCATGTTCGGTGCATCTTATGGGGCTAATTATAACTTTTTGTTTTGAAATTTTGTGCTGGAGTATTGGTGTAACTTTTGCTTACAACTTATGAGGCAAAAAAAAAAAAAAAGATTAAATAAACGAGAAAAAAATGATTATTGAGAATGAGGGAAATTGATGTTTCTAGCTTCCGTTTCTAATTACTATTTTTTAGTTTGCAAGAAGTGTAACGCCTTGAAATGATTATAATAAACTAACTATAACGATAATTAAATAATAACATAAATTAAAGTATAATATCCTTTCATTACATAAAACTTAGTTGTATAAAAGAGGTGACACGTGCGAATATACATTCATAAGTTTTAACTCTGAATCTATAGCAGGTGTCAACAACAAAAATATGAAATAGAAGTTAAACAGATAATAAAAATTCCTTGAAAGCTACAACGCTCCAAGACAATGCCTGGGTACATCAAAAGTGAGTCTTAAGCTCAATACAAATAAAGCCCTAGGCTTGTACAAACATTAAATACAAAATAACAAAACTGAGCCTTTAGCTCCACAATCCTCCCAAGCTAAGTCCTTGGTGGAGGCATATCACCAACATTTAAAAATGATTTTCCCATATAGGGTAAGCCAAAACCCAGTAGAAATAATCCAACACAATATATGAATCTTAACAAAGATATGGGGGTAAAATGCATATGCAATACTCATGTCAAAACGTTTTACCTTTTTTTCCCAAAACCATGCCATGCTCTATTCATATCACAATTCTCAAATCATATTCTTTACAGTAGAAAACAAAGAGAAAATCTCAAACCGGTATAACCTTTCATGGATATTTCGTCCGCGGGAAACCGTTAAATGACACCCATGTAAACGTAGCCTATACAAGCGCTACTACTGCCATTTTATGGATGTTTCGTCAATGAGAATCGACACCCATGTATATGCGTGTTTTTTGGAACTTTCACCCTGGACACACAAGCCAACTTAGTTTGGTGATACATACCTCTTTCTAACTTGCACATCTTTTTCTCAAAATCCTATACATTTGCAATGTATTAAATGAGCAACAATGTTCAATGCACATGGCTGAGAAATTAGTTTCAATTCACCTAATCCTCATGCAATTTCTACAACAATCATAGTTATCCTCTACCAACAGCCCAAAACAGATATTTCTAAACAGATATAAAATCTCCAATACAGATAAACTTTTCAAAACTTAAGATGTGAGTGATAATACATATCCAACTCCACCATCGATATCAATATCCACCCAATTTCACATTTTCAACATAAATTCCATTTATTTATACAAAATAAATATTTGACACATTTAGGGCAAAGCCCCATTTTCTTTCAAAATCCACTCCAAGTATCGAAATCAATCATATTATCATAACTCAACTTCATTTCTATTCCCACAACCATTTCAATACATCCATTTGAAAATCCCTCTTTTGATTTTAATCCAAAACCCTAGGTTTGTTCAAAATCCTCCAAAATTACAAGATTGTTTTATAAAAACAAATAACTAAGTTAAAAATCATAAAACAATATAGAGAATCCCTACCTCAAAGCTAGAAGACAAGAAAAGCACGGATAAAACTCGGATGAAGCCGAAACCTAACTTTATTCGAATAAAAATGAAACTCTAGGTGAACTCTACCTTTTTAACAAAGGGAATAGGGTGGAGAAATGGGTAGATCTTGATGTATTTGTATGGAGAGAGAGAGAGTGAGAGAGAGAGTGAGTTCTAGAGAGATGAGTTTTAGATTTAGGGTTTTGAAATGTGTAGAGAGAGAAAGGGATGAAAAAGTGATGTAAAACGTGACTCTGATGAACTGATATATGCACAGTCCACTTGAGTGCAAGAAGTGACACTCGAGTATAAAATACACATTTTCAGTAGTTTTACAGACAAAAGACCATCACTCGAGCACAAAAAGGGCCTCTCAAGCGCACGACCACTTGAGCGTAAAATACCCAACTAGCATCAAAACTCGACATGTCAATCAACGTATATGCAAAAGGAAGTCGGCGACCGGCAACCTCTATGTCACAACCCCGACACCCCTGTTCGAAGACAATCTCAGTACCAATAGGTGACTCTCCACTGAGATGAGATATTAACCGAGCCAATTCTAACCCCAAAGCCAATGCAAATGCAGATGAGATTAATGAATGGGATACACTCGTATCAATCAACACATTAGTAATAGAATTGCATAACAAAAACGTACCTCTCACTACCAAAGGTGCAGTACTAGGTTTGGCATGGTAACAGCATACACAAGCCCTAAAGGTCTCTGCTCTACCTGCTCACCCCTCAGAGAATAGGTCTGATGCACTGACTGAGCCGAAAAGGCTCGCTGATTGGCCCTCGAGGCCTGAACTGACTGTGTTGGCTGGTGGCTCTATGTCTGCCTCGAGCCAAACGCACCAAGTGTGCCACCCAACTGCCGCACTGATAATAAGTGAGCGGCTACGCTCTCCCCTGACTCTAGCTCTAAGAATGAGCCGTAGATGAAACAGACCGTTGCCCTCATCCCCTTTGCGGGCAAGTTGGAGACTTGTGGCCTAACTAGCCACACTTAAAGTAGGTAAAATCTCCCTCTTCCAGAACCTCAACTTAACACTGGAAAAGTTGACCTCAACTGTGCTCCCTGGGACTTCTGTGGAGTAGAACCCCTTTGCCTCTTACTGTCTCCCTGAACATCTTGACTCTTCCTAGAACCCCTCATTCACTCCTCCTCCATCTGCATCGCGGTCTCAAGATGAGCTATCACCTCCACAAGGCGTCCATAATCTCTAATCATTAACCCAACTACTTTGAACATTAGTCCGGTCCTCAATCTCTTCTCGAACTCTAAACAACGGCGTTTCTTAGTCGCCATGAGTTCCGGTGCAAACCTCGACAAACTAGTAAATGCGGCCTCAAACTCGGCCACTGATGTGTTTACCTACTTGAGTTGAGAAAACTGGTTCCTCAACTTCTCTCTAAAAGTGGAATGCAAAAACTTGTCCTGGAAGGCATTGACAAAAGCCTTCCAAGTTACCCTAATGCGCCCACATGCATACCTCCACCATTGACCAACATCTCCCTTCAATTGGAAGAACGCGAAGGTCACTCTTAAACCACCGTCTTCGATGCCAAGTATCTTAAATGTCTTCACCATTTGTTCGAGCCACTCAATCCCTTTCAAAGTCTCTTTGGGATCACCTAAAAACTCATCTAGGTTGGACTGGAAAAACTCTCTCTTTAAGAATGACAGCCCCGTCTCAGCAACATGGGCCTGGACTTGATTTTCAGCCTTGAGAATGTCCATGGATTCCCGTAATGCTCCAGCCATTTTGTGGGCCAAAGCACTTATGGCCTGCTGACTAACTGGTTCAGCCACATTGGCCTGACCAACTCCTTCTTCTTGTGCTAGAATCTCATCCGGTAAAAGCATCTCATGCCTTCTAGGCCTACCATGCCTACCACCACTGCGTCTATGTCTTCACATCCTATGAAGGTAACAAAAGAGATTAGCACATTTACAAATGTGCCGAAGCTACTCACTCGCATCCTAATGTGGTGGACAGTAATAATTAACTCCACATAAGCACATAGTCACATAAACACATGCGAATTTCCTTCTTGGATAATGACCGTCTCGTGGCGTTGCTATAGTTCCAATTAGAAACAATAGTGATCAATTGCTTATCTAATAGGACTTCTACAAACTCGAAGACCCAATCAATAGCTTAGAAATTAAATTCCATACCCATATAATCACATAAGCATACCATACATACAAACATCTTTGTTAAGCGAGACAAACCCATTGTAGTAATAGCTACTTCATACGTACCCTAAGTATTCAAACCCGGTACGCTTTGATACCAAGTCGTAACGCCCCGAAATAATTATAGTAAACTAACCATAACAATAATTAAATAACAACATAAATTAGAGTACAATGTCCTTCCATTACATAAAACTCAGTTGTACAAAAGAGGTGACACATGTGAATATACATTCATAAGTCCTAACCCTGAATCTGTTGCATGTGTTAACAACAGAAATATGAAATAGAAGTTAAACAGATAATGGAAATTCCTTGAAAGCTACAACTTTCCAAGACAATGCTTGGGTACATCAAAAGTGAGTCTTAAGCTCAATACAAATAAAACCCTAGGCTTGTACAAACATTAAATACAAAATAATAAAACTGAGCCTTCAGCTCCACAGTCCTCCCAAGCTCAGTCCTTGGTCGAGGCATATCACTAACACTTAAAAATGGCTTTCCAATATAAGGTGAGCCAAAGCCCAGTAGAAATAATCCAACACAATATATGAATCTTAACAAAGATATAAGGGTGAAATGCATATCCAATGCTCATGTCAAAACGTTTTACCTTTCTTTTCCAAAACCATGCCATGCACAGTTCATATCACAATTCTCAAATCATGTTCTTTACAGTAGAAAACAAGAGGGAAATCTTAAACCGGTAGAACCTTTCACGGATATTTCGTCTCCGAGAAACCGTCAAATGGCACCCATGTAAACGTAGCCTATACAAGTGCTACTATTGCCATTTTACGAATATTTTTTTAGCGGGAATTGGCACCCATGTATATGTGCATTTTTCGAAACTTTCAACCTAGACACACAGGCCAACTTAGTTTGGTAATACATACCTGTAGACACCCCATTTTTGACCGCCCTTAAGACTTGGGCATTACTGATAGTTTACTTGGTGGAGAAAGTTAAGCAGGGCAAAGTTTCGATTTCTTCGGCAAGAGGAGAGTCAAACCCTAACCTCACACCCCATTTCTTGATCAAAAGATTTTAGATCTTAAAACCCTCTCTTTCGAAATATTTTTGAAATAAAGTTCCTACAATGTCTTGAGGCTCACATTTTGTTAAATGTCGCACTTTTCAGTAAACCGAGCCAGGACAAAATGGAAATGAATGAAAGAGAGATGGAATCTTTGAAAAATCTTTCAAAACACCTTGCTTAGGGGTTTGAAGTTGAGGAAAATAGGAGAAAATGGGAGAAATCCAGTTGGGGGAGAAAATGGGCATGAACCGTTAAGAGAGAGTCGAGTAGTCCTCGCTGAATCGGGCCTATTCATTTGTACACTTGGATTTAAGATATGAGGCCATTACCGTTGGAAAGGAGACTTCTGGGGCTTCATTTTACATTCAAGAATCTCCTAAAACCAAGTCCGAACGGGGGAGATATGGTTGGTTGAAGTAGGGCATCAATCCGGTTGGACCGAATCTGCGCGGTTTCACCAAAACAGGCATAACTTTTTGCACAGTTAGAATTTTAATGCAAGGCTGGAGCCATTGGAAAGCAAACTTCTGGGCTTCATCATGGGGATGGCTGACCACCTTGGACCTTTTGACCTGCTCGGCCAAACAGGGCAAGTGGTCGGCTGACCACTTGAACTGGTCGGCCAGCTCCCACCTTTTTTGTCTTCCTAAATGCTTTCCAGCTGTCCCAGCTAGGAAGCACAAGCTGCATCCTCCGCACATGTGTATGGAGGATCTTCACGCTTGGTTCTCAGCTTCTAGGAGAAGCTTTGGACCCTTGGCTCTATAAAGGAAGGCCTCTCATTCCTTTGCAAGGGTTCAGAAATGGTTGAGAGGCATACACCATATCTCCCTTTGTGTCTCTCCATTTTAGCTTCAAAAAGTGAAGTTCTTGCCCTCCTTTGCACACCACCTCACAACCACACACCTCCAACACCAACCTAAGGTCCTTGGAGCTTGTTTTTAGAGGCTAAGGGGTTGCTGTTTTGGTCCAGAAGCTGCTGGTCCTTTTGGCTACAAGGGTAACACTCTATTTCTCTCTTTTTGGCATTGTTTTGTTCCATCTCTTAGCCTAGTTTGCAAGCATATTTGGGCTTTGTAATAAACTGAAAAAAGTCTTATTTTGATCTTCTTAACATGTTTGTTTAAGGTCATTTTTCTGTTGGGGGTCATCTACCCCCTTGCATGCTTGTTTTCACCTTGTTTTGAGCCATGCACTTAAGCCTTTGCATTGGCCTTTGTTAGGCCTCTTAGCCACTGAAATCTAGTGGATTTTTAGTGGCTAGCATGCTGTTTTGAGCACCAAAATCAGAGAAGGGTGACCCTCTCATCCCTTGTCTTGTTTACTAGCATATTTAGCCCAACAAAGGAGCCCTTATTTGTACACTTCTTTAGCATGTTTCAGGCCATTTTTGGTGGGTTTTAGGACCTGCATAGGCTCTTTCCAGAGCCCATTTTTCCATATTAGGTGTCTATCTTGCATGTGTAGAACAACCCTCTTCATAGCATATCAAGGGAGCATATGTTTGTGTCATTTGGAGGCCTATTTCAGGCACTTTTTGGTGACTTTTGGGACCTTCCTAGCCTCTGTCCATGGCTGGTTTGGTCCCCTTTTGCTTGCCTCTTGCATGTGTAGAGCAATCCCTTTCATGGCTCATCAAAGGAGCCTATCATTCTTGCATGCATAGACCATATTTCAGTGGGTTTTTGGGCTTTATTTGGCATGTCATACCCCTGAGTTTTTCTGGTTTAGTGACCTTTTGAATGCTCCATATACTTGTAGTGTAAACCCTTTTCACTAGCTTGTATTGCATGCTATTTTGGTCCTTCATTCTAGCACTTTTTTGGCCATGCCTTAAACTGATTTTGTGCATGTTTTGGACTGCCATAGCTCTATTTTCATGCCTCATGGTCGAATGATGCTTGCTATGCATGGTTGTAGTGCAATACCGTTGCCTAGCTTTGAGTTTTGAAGCCTATTGCATGCTTGTGTTGAGGTGTTTGTATGTTTTGGGGCCATTGTGCATCACATTTTAGAGCTTATATGCATGCCCTATTCCCATGTTTTCCACTCTTTAAATGCGTTTGAGAGTTGTGCATAAATGCCTTGTTTTTGGACCATTGCATGAGCTTCATTTCTATGCATTTTGAGCCATCATTTTAGGCCATTTTCCCACTGTCTTGGACCTGCATAGGGACTGTTTGGGGGTGGTTTGGTTATTTGTGCATTGCTTTGCATACCTATAGTGTAATGCGCTTCACTAGTTTTGGTATTTGGGCCATCTAGCATGCATTGTGTGAAGTGTTTTCATGATTTGGGACCATCTTGCATCATATTTCAGAGCTGGAAAATGTATGATTGCATGCCATATTTCATCCCCTGCCATGCTTTGGTAGAGTGGCATTTGATGCCTTAGGTTTGGTGCCTTGCATTTGTGCATGTTCGCATGTGTTTTTGTTGCCTAATTTCATCGTGTATGGCCACTAATTTGGGTGTGGCTGAGGCTCACCTATCTTGGTTTAAGTCCATTTTGCATTGTATATGCCATTTAGTTCATGTTGTTGCATGATTGACCATTGCATTGTGTATGCCTTGATTATTTCATTTTTAGTCTCTATGTGTGCATTGCGTATGCCATCTAGTTTTTGTGTGCATTGAGTATGCCATTGGTTATTCCATAGCGTTGTGTATGCTAGTAGCGCGTTTGCATATCATCATCTGCATGTTTGCATCATTTAGTGGCATTATGTTTAGGTTACATGTTAGAGTTGCATTCATGCATGCCATGTGTATTGCATTATGTTTGGAGTAGGGTTTAGCCCAAACACGGGAAACGAGGGACGTTTCGTACTCCGAGTGACGAAACGTGCCTCGATTCTCGGTCGCTGACACTCCGGATTACCCATGATGGAGTTTAGGCCTTGTTGTGTTTATATGTGTATTCATTTTATATCGAGTTGTGCAACCCGACTCCTCGGCCATCATGCATCGAGAAGTGTGATTGGTGGCACGAGGATCAAGGATCACATTCCCTAGAGCCTATGCAATGACGAGGAGAGTGATCATGCACACATGTGTTGAAAATACTTTGCCATGCCCCTTTCTCACTCTCTGTTGCAACAAACCGGAAACCAACAGCGAAAACAGGTCAGCAGCCTTTTGGAGCTTTGTACAGTGTTCTGGAACCAGTTGCGAACAGAGGCAAATTGGGGCATCACGACGGATTTTCCGGCAAGGCGTCTCGAGCACGCATGCATCTTTCATCATTCCGAACAGAGCTGAGGCAGTCTACTTCATGTAACGTTGCATGCTAGTTTAGTCACTTTCTTAGTTAATTTGTTAATTAGCTAGTGTTGTATAATAATTAGCTATAGCTGTTATTCATTTCGGTTCTGTATTATTTATTCGGACCCTCCGAGAGAGGGCAATGTTGTAATAAGTGTGCGTGTGTGCGATGTATGTCTTCTAACCCCACGTCTTTCTCCCTTTTATTTACCAGCTTATGGTGGTTAGTTTGGGGCATGTTTTAATTAGCATCTATATGTTCGCATATTTGCATTCATCCTTCTGTATTGCATGCATCGGGCTTGGCGCATAATATTAACTGCATTGTATTTCAATTCCGAGTTGAATACGTGCATCAGTTGTTACATTTCATATGCCATTTTAGAATAGCCGAGCCTATCTTAGTTGCATTTTTGTATGTGTTGCATTAGGCATTTTAGCATAGTTGGGATTCATGCATGATTTCTAATTAGCTTCTTTCTTTGGCTTGGAGTACTCGGTAAGTATTTATACTTTAGTATCCTTGCATGTGTGTAAGTGACTGCCATGATAGCATGCTTACCATGAGGCTATTTGCTTATGTGATATAACTGCCTGAATGCCTGTGGGTGAAGGTTAGATTGCCGGAATTGGGACAATTCATTGATTGTGAGTTTTAAGCCCACTTGAGAGTGGCAAATCATCATGTTTTCTAAGCCCACTTGAGGGTGGCAAAATCCGTACTTTAGCCTACTTGCGAGTAGCAAACCGTTTTCGAAACAAACATGAGATGATTTGTTCCAACTTAGGCGATCCAGTTTATACTTGTATGCTGTGTGCATCACATAGTAATTCTAGGCTAATAACCGGAATAAGAGCACATAATGTTTTTGAAACTCGATATCATGGTTAGTAGAGGCCAATCTTTGATCGGGCGAGCGGGGGTGCTCACGAAGTGACCTTCCCCAATCGTACCCAAGTTCCTGAGCCGATGCAACTTTGGTGATGACGGACACGTGGCCTTAGGCACGAGTCAGGGTTTCCTAAATTTTCCAAAAATAAAATATTTAGGTGGCGACTCTGTATCTGGCTAAGCAGTCCATGTTTGGCACTTCTTTCTAAAAATCAATTTTTCAAAATGATTTGCTGGATTTGGACCTTTTGGTGATTTATCGGTCTTGCATTGCACTTTGCGAGATTAGATTCAGAACCGTGACATTTGAGTCCGAACTGTAGTGAGCCCAATGAACAAAACGGGATTCCCTCCCGAGACGTTCGGGGACATCTACAGTTTCTAGCGACTCTGCTGGGGACTTAGAGAACTTGACTCGAACTCATAATATCTTGTTTTGACTACACTTATGTGTTTCTTTGCATTGCATTTGCATTGGTGCGCCTAAGTCACAATGTTTGCCGTCTGCTATTCTTGATCGATTTGCCGGAGGCTCGCTTTGAGAAGCATGCCATAAGGCTAACTAGTTACGGACTCTGCCACGATGGGAACACAAACCCCGGTTGTCACCGGGGGACCTTTTTTGACCATTCGACCTAGTGCATGTTTGGAATCCATAGTGACCATTCCAAACTAGGACAGGTTGCTTACCCGATTTTATGTTGTTTGAAACCGCTGCGTGCGTAGTGAAACCCTAGCTCCTGACAAAATAGGACAGGGAAACCCTACCCCTCCATAGGGGTGTTTTGGCTCTCACTTGTTTGCTATGTGCTTTTAGAGTGCGTCTCTACAGGAATGCATGTATCAAGTTTACAAGTTTGGGCATCAGTGTTTTGCGAATCAGTTATATCTGCGAGTATCAGATTCAGTTTTGGGGCAGTGATTTGAGAATAATGATCAGTGGTCGAATACAGTTATTCAGCTATGCTTACATCTGTTCTGGTAAAATTGGGCTGAGATGCTGCCTGTTTTCTCTTTAGAGGGGGATCAGAGATTCAGTTCAGAGCAACCAGTGTTTTCCTTCGCTGAGGCAGGGCAGAAAGAGGCCAGTCGAGGCTCACCGGTCCATCAGATCCGTCTGTTACCAGTCCAGTCCATCTGGTCCGTCAGTCACCAGTCACATCACCTCTGTTCAGTTCAGCAGATTCGTGATGACGCAAAGTCCAGAAGAAATTGTGGTCATGACAGCAGCATTGAGCCAGGGCCAGGGAATCACCATACAGGGTGAGGCTGATGTTGAAATGCAACGTCCATCCAGGTCACCTGTCACGCGTCCGATCTGGGAACCCTAATTATTTCAAGCTCGTGAGCCCACCACCTTTGAGTTGATGGGAATGCTTGGCGACCTTTAGAGGTCTGTGGCTGATCTGGCCTACGGAATGTCGACTCCACCACCAACCACATTATATGTCAGGAAATTCATGCCTCAGGAGCCCTCGCTATTGGGGCGGATTGTAATTGAGCTCAGTCAACCTGAAGTTGTCTCAAGCTCTGGTAATGATATGTCAACAGCAACCGGACTTCACACTGGCCAAGTAACCCAAACCTTCCACCAAGCTGAGGCTAGTGGAAAGAACAAGATGAAGGTGGAATTGATCCCTATGAATAACTCTAGCAAGCTGTTGAGGCTCTGAAAGCCAAGGGGTGGAATAAGCAACAAGTGCTCGCAGTTGTGGCTAAGACTGTGGATGACATCTTCCCCACTCAGGCCGAGAGCAGTTCAAGCCAGGGGGAAAATCGAGATGGGGACCGTCGTACCAGAACAGTTCCTGCCAATCCTAACCCTGCACCTGGAAAAGATCAGAGAGCCAAGGCAGCGCCTGCCGATCCTTTTTCGAGTGCGTCCAGCAAAAGCTCACAGACTTCGAAGTATCTGCCCCGAGGTCGCAGGGTCTTCTATGCCCTCTGCATGCCTTTGTCTAAGGCCCTTCAAATCCTTGTTGAAAAAGGTCATCTCAAACCTCTTGAGCCTCGACCTCTCCTGAATCCCCTTCCAGCTAAACATGATGGTACCCAGTACTGTGCGTACCACTAACAGACCGGTCACACCACCGACAACTGTTTCCGTCTTTGTCACGAAGTACAGGATCTGTTTGACAACGGGGTTGCCTTCTTGCCAAGCTCGGCGAAATCTACCATCACTGGGTCAGTGAACTTCAAAGATAATACAAGTATGTGATCAGGGGTTGGACCACCTGCGAGCGACGCTCGATTTATTTCAGATGTGGCATATGGCACGCACTGCTTTGAGCATATACGAATGCTGGCTTTTGTGGTTTCTGACTTGGGTATTTAGGTCAGTTCAGTTGTGTTGAGTCTGCCTCCTTGTTTTGAGTCAGTCTTTTATTAAGGTCTATCTTGTTGTATCGAGTCAGTCCTGTTGTATAGGAGTCGAGTGATTCCGGGGGTGTTACCTCGGATATCACTATTTTGTTTTATGATTGTCTTTTCGCTTTCTTTTGAGTCTGCTTCTGCCGTGGAGCCAGTTATACCAGAAGATCTGAATGAAACAGCTGTGGCTTTCATGTTTTTGTGTTTATTTCCACCTTGCGCCAGTTGTGCCGGGAGTTTGAATGGAGTGGCAGTGCTTTTCACCTGCTTTTCTGTGCCTTGAAATTATTGCATTGACCTAAGTTTTTCAAAACCTTTTTGAACATTGTGATAAAAACGAAGAGGGAGGAATTCCTCAGGTTTTGCAAAATTTGATCAATTGAGAGAAAGAGAGGCATGCTAAGCCCTTAATGAATGAGATCATGTTTGTTAATGTGAGAACTGAGAAGGATCCTGGCTTGATCTAGATTGGTTCTACATTGTCTTCGATGCGAGCGATTAGTCGTTTTCTTAAAAGATTTCAAAAAATATTTTGTGTGGTTCTATAAAGACCTGTGTGGAATCACTCTTGAGATTGTGCAGCTTAGGATCGCTCTCAACCTCAAGACTCGACCCCTCATTTTCAAACCTTGGACTTAAATTCAGAATGCTCAATGGTCAACCATCAAAGGAGGCCTGTGTGGCCATATTTGAAGCAGCCCACGAACTAGGGGCAAGAAAAGTTAGATCAAGAAGATCAAATGTAATCAAAAGAAGCTTGTAAAGCTAGATCAGAAGCACCCCTCAAACTAGGGGCAAAAATGCCAGATGTGCTCGAAGAGTCAAGAATTGGGACATTTCTCAAGATAGTGAAGATCGACAAGAATGCCAAAATCCCAGAAGGGAGGAAAGAAGAAAGTATTGCTGAAGGACAACTGAGTTCCTACCTACAACATTAGAGGCAAATTCGGCCCCCATTGGATGGACTCCTACATCATCAGTGAACAACAGCCACTCTCCTGGATTTAGATGACTTCAGATCTCAAAACCATTTGACATGGACAAAGCTACACTTTTACCCTTGAGAGGCTCGCTGGGCCGAAAACCCAGAAGGGCGACCCAGGCAAAAGTTAGAGCAAGAAAAAGAACAAAGAAAAAAAAAATGAAAAGAACAAAAAGAGAAATGAAGAAAAAGAAATGAAAAATTCTGAAAAAGAATGAACAAAGAAAAGAAGAAATGAAAAGAATTGAAAAGAAAAGAAACACAAAGCTCGCAAGGTTGAAAACCCGAAAGGGCGGCCTTGGCAAAAGTTAGAGCGCAAAAGGAGAGGTTAATACCCGAGTGTACCTTAACTGCGAACTACGTAAGGCTTGATTCCCATCTTTGGGATGCGTAGGCAACTTTATTCTGAAGTCCAGCCGTAAAACACTTCAAATTCGACTGTGTCCATGTGTTGGTTCTGGTCGTCTTTGTCTTCACTGTGTTCGAGAATTTGGTTGTACTTGTCACTGTGAGGACTGGTTGCCACATGCTGTGACGCTATTCAGACTAGGGGCAACTTTCTGTTGTCGTGCAGTGCTGCGACGCTATCCAAACAAGAGGCAACTTTCCGTTGCCATACAGTGCCATTTACGCAAAGGGGCAATTTTTCATTGCTTCCGATCCGAGGTTGTGCATCTCAAGAGTAGGTTCCGTGCTCGTCGAGCAGTGACCGTTTGCAAAAACAATTTTTTTTGAGAATTTTTACTGTGGTTGACTAATTTTCTCGAAAAGTATTCCATTTTTCTAAAACTGGACCATTTTTTGGACCCAAAAAAAGGAAAATTTTCAGTGCTCATAACCTGACTTGCATGATTTCAAATCAGAAAATCGAGCAAGCGTGTTAATCTAACTCTCATTTTGGTTAAAATTGTTTTAACAGAAGCAAAAAACGAAAATTGGTCAAAGTGATGAACTAGGGGCACAGTTGAGTCAGGCTTCCTGTCTTTTCCCCGTTGTCAATACATTTGCCAGAAAGGGCACCATACTTGCTAAGAAGGGCACTACCTGCCAGAAAAGGGCACAGTTGAAGCTGTCAACAAAGGGGCTGAAAGCTCTCTCATCCTCCGAGCAACGAGGTATCAAGCCAAGTGCGAAGCACGAATTGGAATGGATCAAGATACCCCACTCCCTCATCCGGGGCGTCGACTAGACGTCACCGAAAAAAAAGAGAATCTAACAGAATGCTAGGGGCGTAAGCCCGCAACTTCCTGTTTATCCATCAACCACCTAGGGGAGGGATAAAAAATGAGAGATTGAAGAATAGAGAGATGTGCGCTGAGGGAAAAAGTGAGGAAAGGGCTTTTTCAGAAAAACAAAGCCTGAGGGCCGAGTGATGTGAGAATCACAAATTAGAAAGGGTGGGAAACAAATACCCGGAGAAACTGGCTCCTTGCGATCTGAGAGTTCTCTTATCTTTCCAATACGTCTGAGTGTCATGTCTTTTGCTTTCTCTTGATTCTTGTTTTGAGTCGTTTCGAGTGTCACTCGGTGTGTTTAGGTTATTTTACCTTTGTTGAGTTGTGTTTTGGTTGTTCTACCTTTGTTTTCCGTTGTTGAGTTGTTTTGGCTGTGGTCAGTTGTAGGTTCAATACCCGGTTAAGAACTCATTCTAAATTTCAATTTCAAAAAAAAAAAAAAAAAAATCGCTTTGTGCTTAGAGTGCTGTGCCATTCTCCATGTTTGTGCAAAACGAGATTTTGTTCTTTCAAAAAACCGTAGGGTTCAACCCGGGTCATGTGAAAACAGTAAAACCAGGACCTATCTGAAGCTATATAGGTTCTAGACTTCAAAGTAAAAGAAAAAAAAGGGGGGGAAATGTCGGGCATTTGAGTTTGTTTCAACTTCTGCAAGTTCCGTTGTCGCATCCTGTATGTTCAGAATGAGCTGTGTGTTCAAAATTAAAAGACTACCGTGTTATGAACCGTGTGTTCAGATTGAGCAGTGTTGTGTTATGAGCTACGTGTTCAAAATTGAAAATGTATGAGCTGCGTGTTCAAAATGAAGTAAATGAGCTATGTGTTCATAAATGAAAATTTATGAGCTGCGTGTTCAGAATTAAGAATGAGCTGCGTGCAAATGAAATTGTATAAGCTGCATGTTCAAAGTGGAATGTGTGAGCTGAATGTTCAAAATGAAGTGAATGAGCTGTGTGTTCAGAAATGAAAATTTATGAGCTGTGTGTTCAGAATTAAGAATGAGCTGCGTGCAAATGAAATTGTATAAGCTGTGTGTTCAAAATGGAATGTGTGAGCTGCGTGTTCAAAATGAAGTGAATGAGTTGTGTTCATAAATGAAAAGTTTGAGCTGCGTGTTCAGATTTAAGAATGACTTGCGTGCAAATGAAATGAATGAGCTGTGTGTTCAGAAGTGAGGTATATGAACTGTGTGTTTAGTATGAGCTGCGTACAAACAAAAAATGGGCTGCGTGTTTAGAAATTCAAAAGTTTGGGCTGCGTGTTTAACTTTCAACAAGTGTGTGCTGCGTGTTCACAATCAAAAATGGGCTGCGTGTTCAGAAATTCAAAAGTTTGGGCTGCGTGTTCAACTTTCAAACAAATGTGTGCTGCGTGTTCACATTCAAAAATGGGTTGCGTATTCAGAAGTTCAAAAGTTTGGGCTGCGTGTTCAACTTTCAACAAGTGTGTGCTGCGTGTTCATAATCAAAAATGGGCTGCGTGTTCAGAAATTCAAAAGTTTGGGCTGCGTGTTCGACTTTCAACAAATGTGTGCTGTGTGTTCACATTCGAAGTTCACATTCGAAAATGGGCTGTGTGTTCAGAAATTCAAAAGTTTGGGCTGCGTGTTCAACTTTCAACAAGTGTGTGCTGCGTGTTCACAATCAAAAAATGGGCTGCGTGTTTAGAAATTCAAAAGTTTGAGCTGCGTGTTCAACTTTCAAAAACTGTAGGCAGTGTGTTCACGACAACAAGTTTGAGCTGTGTGCTCAGATTTCAAGAAAACGTGGGCCGCGTGTTCACCGCAAGAGTTTGAGCTGTGTGTTCAGATTTCAAGGAAATGTGGGTTGCGTGTTCACGACAAAAGTTTGAGCTGTGTGTTCAGATTTCAAAAATGTGGGCTGCCTGTTCACGCCAAAAGTTTGAGCTGTATGTTCAGAAATTCAAGTGCTTGAGCTGTGTGTTCAAAATCCAAACCAAATGCTGTGTTATGGACTGAGTATTCAGATTGAGCAGTGTTATGAGCTGTGTGCCTGAAAACGAGCTATGTGCCCGAAGAATGAGCTGTATGCCCGAAACGAGCTGTGTGCCCGAAAATGAGCCGTGTGCCCGAAATGAGCTGTGCACCCGAATGAGCTGTGTGCCCAAAAGAGCTGTGTGCCCAGATAAACAGAGTGCTGTATTTCGAGCTGCGTGCCAAATAAATAGAATATTGTGTTGTGAGCCGCGTGCCAAACAAGCAAAGTGTTGTGTTGTGAGCTGTGTGCCAAATGAATGGAATGCTATGTCGTAAGCCGTGTGCCAAGTCTTGCATTGTGCATGCATTTTATTGCGCTGTCTTGCGCACCTCATTCGCACTGTTTTGTGCATCTCATGCATTTTGCATACATTTCATTTCGCGCTATTTTGCCCATCGCGCTATCTTGCGCACCTCAATTGCACTGTTTTGTGCATTGCGTTTCAATCGCGCTATTTTGCACATCGCACTGTTTTTGTGCATTGCATTCATCGCACTATCTTGTGCACCTCATTCACACTGTTTTGTGCATCTCATGCATTTGCATACATTTCATTTCGCGCTATTTTGCGCATCGCGCTATCTTGCGCACCTCATTCGCACTGTTTTGTGCATTGCATTTCAATCGCGCTATTTTACGCATCGCACTGTTTTGTGCATTGTATTCATCGCGCTATCTTGCGCACCTCATTCACACTGTTTTGTGCATTGCATTCATTGCGCTATTTTGCGCATCGCACTGTTTTGTGCATTGCATTCATCGCGCTATCTTGCGCACCTCAATCGCACTGTCTTGTGCTTTGCATTGCTCGCGCTGTTTTGCGCACCTCTCTGCACCTGTTAGTGCATTGCTCGCGCTGTTCTGCGCACCTTACCTGCACTTGTTTGTGTATTGCATCGCACTATCTTGTGCACATTTGCGTCGCACTGTCTTGTGCATTCACTTTCACTCGCACTGTCTTGTGCACTTTGTTTTTTGTATCATTCGCACTATCTTGTGCACTCTCTGGTCTAGGAGACCTTAAATCCTGCATCTTCATTCGCACTATCTTGTGCACTCTCTAGTCTAGGAGACCTTAAATCCTCTAAAGGTGCAATTCCTTTGGTGTTTGTCGTGCCCGAACGACTTCCAGTGGTCTGGTATAGCTACCTACCTGTGTTTGCGGTGAGTTCCTAGGAGACCAACTGAGACGGTGGAAACTAGAGTTCGAATGGCTCATGCCTAAAACGCAAAGGTTCAGGATTTCCGAGACTAAAGTCTGGTTTAAATACCCAGGGGTATATCCTCGGCTTGAAATCTGTATGGCAACCCCATAGGTTGAGATAACATATGTATGCGCCTTAATTCTTGATACTGAACCAACCTAGTCTGTCACCCTGTTGGAGAATAGGGAAAGTTGCGACCATAGTCAGGGAGAAAAGTAGTACCTCTGGTTCAACCAAGAAGAAGCGAAAGATCCCCAACAACATGAGGTAAGTCATTGCCAATTGCCCCAGTAAGGTACCTTCACCTCTTAGCTATTACATTGCATTTTAGCCACTACATTACAGTGCATTGCATAAATCCTCAATTATCAAACCGGCTTCGCGAAAGCGTGTAGGTCCAATTATCAAACCGGCTTTGCGAAAGCGTGTAAGTCCAATTATCAAACCAGCTTCGCGTAGCGTATGAGTCCAATTATAAAACCAGCTTCGCGTAGCGTATAAGTCCAATTTTCAAACCGGCTTCGCGTAGCGTATAAGTCCAATTTTCAAACCGGCTTCGCATAGCGTACAAGTCTAATTATCACAATCTTTCTGCATATCATTTTGTATCCTGCCCCTAAACTACGCTGGTTTGATTCCTTACAAAGGGATACGTAGGCAGCCTGCGGGCACAACCATTTATTTATCTTGTCACGCCCCGAACCCGCCCTTAAAAGTTTAGGCATGACCCGTTTGAAAACGAACACTTAACCTGTAGTAAATAACATATGGGGCCTCATCGGAAGCATAAAGTAGGAAAATAACTATACATACAAATTCCATTGAGCTACATCTACATCTCAGGACCTCTTATACATCACATTCATCATGGAAAATAGATAAAGCTCCAAACCATATGTTGTAGCATCGGTGATAAACAACCATATGTACAGACCCAGCCCCATCATTGGGCTTATATAAAAATCATTGAAGTTCTACCTCTTTAACTTTAAATGGGTAATCAAAATTAAGCCAACATTTCAATAGACTTTACAAAAATAAATGGCTTCGTACAGTGCCTGAACCCACGAAGGTTGACAAAAGAAAACGGGTGTCATGATTAGGACTAACCACTTGGTTGGTTACCTAGAGAAACATACATTAGACAGAGTGAGCCAAGCTCAGTGAATAGTAATACATAAATAAAACGATGCTTAAATTGAAACATAACACATAGCAATGCATATAAAGATGTAGAGTTCACATAGTTAGTCTGATTCTATGCTACGTACATAACGGCCTTAAGTTCAATCTTGCAACATAAACATGGTGGCTATAAGCCCTTGAAACATGGTGGCACGAGGCCCTTGAAACATGGTGGCTATAAGCCCTTGAAACATGGTGGCACGAGGCCCTTGAAACATGGTGGCTATAAGCCCTTGAAACATGGTGGCACGAGGCCCTTGAAACATGGTGGCTATAAGCCCTTGAAACATGGTGGCACGAGGCCCTTGAAACATGGTGGCTATAAGCCCTTGAAACTTGTGGCACTAAGGCCCTTGAAGCATGTGGCATAAAGCCCTTGTAACATATGGCACTAAGGCCCTTGAAAAGTTGGCATGAAGCCTTTGGACATGCATACATGAACCCAAGAGGTGTCTCACACGGACTCTAGAGGTAACTAACAATGACATTATTCAGAAAACAGAAAACAGGGCAGGAGCATGTTGATATAATTACATTTTACAACGAAATATTTGTTCCTGCTGTAAACCCAATACTGGTGGGGCTTGCCCCTTTTGGAACAGCTTAAAAAAACCGAAATTCAGAAACTAACAATGGCACTGATGGTATGCTCTGTTTATTTTTTTTCCCCCTTGTTAGTTGCTTTTTTATTTTATTTTATTTTATTGATATCTTGCTTTTACAAGTAGGTCAATGACCTCACCTACGATATCACCATTTCCAAGTCTTCCTAATATGTCTCCAAAAAAAGTATCTGTAATACATAATGTATATGTTTCTCCGTTGCGGTCATGGAATGTACATGGTAATTCATTAATTCAAATGGAACATATCATAACTAGAGCATTTCTTGTTGTGTCGTGTCATTGTCGTACGCTTAACAATGAGAGACTAATTCACATTCTCATGCGGGTCACATAATGATGCTAAACTTTGCACTTATATCGTAGATTCTGGATCACTTCCAATTCATAAGCAACATGACAAATTAACTTCAATTCATCTGGATACATGTAGCTACTCTTATATTTACTCAGAATCCATTCTTCAAGAATGAACATAAATTCTTTTGGGTAAATGACTTACTTTACGTGCTCTCTTATCAATAGCATACACCTTTGTTTAATTATTCTTATATGTTAACATAGTTGCCTTGCCTTGTAATTAACATAGTCCTAATGGTAACTGTTACATCATTCCCATGAGTTGACATAATTAACGTAAAGTTAACAGGACATTCCTGATAATTAGTAACGAAAAGTAAGTACATTCTCATTAGATTATAGATGACTTTATTGGTTTCACAATTTCACAGTTCGGCCCTTGGCCTGAGGGGTTCACACAATCACAAGTTCCTTTGATGTTTTCATAATTCCATAATGTTTCTCACATAACATACATAACTTCATAAACTCTTTTGAAGTTTCCATAATATCACAGTGTTTCTCACATATCATTCATAACATTTATGTCAACATAATTCTTACGACGAAGATTTAACATCAATAACGATAAATGGTTAAAGGTACATCAAAGTACTACTACTCACAGTGATCGGTTCCCGGTGGTAATGGTACAATGTCCTCGTCTTGACCTACAATTACAGTGCACAACACATAATATGAGGTAATACTCGATCCTTTACTTATTCTCTTTGATCGTTCAATCAATTAGTCATGGTGGTACCAAGCTCATTATTCTTTAATATGTTGTAATCCATGTCTTAGAAAACAGGAGAAATCGATAGGAAATGGTTTAGGTGAAGAAATGGTACATAACTAATTGACATAACGTGAACAGTCATCACTAATTTGGGTATAACTTTTTCTGTATTTAGAATTTGGGAGTGAGACTAACGCCATTGGAAACTAGACTTCCGGGGCTTGATTTTAGGCTCAAGAATCACTCAAACCGGAGTCCGGATGCAAAAGATATACCTATTCAAAGTTGGCTGAACAAAGCTGTCTCCGCACGTGCGGCCCTGGACAGCAGCAGTCCGAAAATGGCTGAAATTGTGGAACTTCTCATTTTCAAAAATCAAACCTTAATTACATGTAAATCAAAGCCCAAAACCCTTTAATACATGACCAATTTCACATTATTATTCTTCATCAAACACCATAATCTCACAATAAATAAATTTAATGATTTTACTTCTTCAATCAAGGAATTCTTAGAAAATCAAGGTTCATGGGTTCAAAGCTCACATCTTCTATATCAATCCATGATTTCAAGTAGTAGATGGATTCTATACAAGGTTAGTAATTAGAGCCACATACCTTACCCAAACCTTTGTTCATCCCTTAGTCTCTTCAATTTTTCCCAAGCTTTTGGTTGATCTTTCCTCTCTCTTCTATCTTCTTCAACCATCTTCAAGCTTCCATGGATGTTGAATTCCTTAGGGAGAAGCTTTGCCTCTTCTCTCTCTCCCTCTCTCTCTCTCTCACGGTTCTCCTTCCCCTTTCTCTAGATATTTTTATTTTTTGTTTGGTTCAAAATAGATGAGTTCAACAACTCATAAGGCACATATGCATATATAAAAGCTTCCCACAAATAGGAAGGGCCAAACATGCCCTTACGAATCGCACAAAATCACATTTCAATTAAACTGCCCAGATAACTCTAAAAATTATGCTGATCATAAATATGTCCCCTGTTCCGGTATCTGAAGTCTTTAAGGCCTTTAGTTTGCAGTATAAAGTTAATCACCCAAACGTCCATTAACGAATCAGACAAATTAGATTTCAAATTAATTTTCCCAAATAATTTCAAAAATTCCCATTAACATATCCAAGTACTCAATTTTGATTTTTGAACCCATAAAGGTCGGTAATTCCCATTTTAAGTCCGTAACTCAACTGATAATGCTTCAATTCTAATATATATAATTAAATTAAACCACATCATTTCATAGGGAAATAAAGATGATTTCTTATACGCATTTTGGGGTCATTACATATCTATATTTTGTTTGTTTGTCCAAGTCTTCAGCCTTGTCAAAAATGGGTCATCTGTGGGCTTTGACATTCACTCATGTCATTTCATAACTTCGAGCTCTGTCAAAGAGAGGCAACTGTAGACACCCCATTTTTTACCGCCTTTAAGACTTGAGCACTACTGATGGTTTACTTAGTGGAGAAGTTGAGCATGGCAAAGGTTCGATTTCTTCAGCAAGAGGAGAGTCAAACCCTAACCTCACACCCCATTTCTTGATCAAAAGATTTTAGATTTTAAAACCCTCTCTTTCGAAATATTTTTGAAATAATGTTCCTACAATTTCTCGAGGCTCACATTTTGTTAAATGTCACGCTTTTCAGTAAATCGAGCCAGGACAAAGTGGAAATGAATGAAAGAGAGATAGAATCTTTGAAAAATCTTTCAAAACACCTTTCTTAGGGGTTTGAAGTTGAGGAAAATAGGAGAAAAGGGAAAAAATCCAGTTGGGGGAGAAAATGGGCATGAACCGTTAAGAGAGAGTCGAGCAGCCCTCGCTGAATCGGGCCTATTCATTTGTACACTTAGATTTAAGATATAAGGCCATTATCGTTGGAAAGGAAACTTCCGGGGCTTCATTTTACACTCAAGAATCTCCTAAAGCCAAGTCCGGACGGGGGAGATATGGTTTATTGAAGTAGGACATCAATCCGGTTGGACCGAATCTGCTCGGCTTCACCAAAACAGGCATAACTTTTTACACAGTTAGAATTTTAATGCAAGGTTGGAGCCATTGGAAAGCTAACTTTTGGGGCTTCATCATAGGGGATGGCTGACCACCTTGGACCTTTTGACCTGCTCGGCCGACCAGGGCAAGTGGTCGGCTGACCATTTGAACTGGTCGGCCAGCTCCCATCTTTTTTGTCTTCCTAAATGTTTTCCAGCTGAGCCAGCTGGGAGGCACAAGCTGCATCCTCTACACATGTGTATGGAGGATCTTCACGCTTGGTTCTCAGCTTCTAGGAGAAGCTTTGGACCCTTGGCTCTATAAAGGAAGGCCTCTCATTCCTTTGCAAGGGTTCAGAAATGGTTGAGAGGCATACACCATATCTCCCTTTGTGTCTCTCCATTTTTGCTTCAAAAAGTGAAGTTCTTGCCCTCCTTTGCACACCACCTCACAACCACACACCTCCAACACCAACCTAAGGTCCTTGGATCTTGTTTTCAGAGGCTAAGGGGTTGCTGTTTTGGTCCAGAAGCTGCTGGTCCTTTTGGCTACAAGGGTAACACTCTATTTCCCTCTTTTTGGCATTGTTTTGTTCCATCTCTTAGCCTAGTTTGCAAGAATATTTGGGCTTTGTAATAAATTGAAAAAAGTCTTATTTTGATCTTCTTAACATGTTTGTTTAAGGTCATTTTTCTGTTGGGGGTCATTTACCCCCTTGCATGCTTGTTTTCACCTTGTTTTGAGCCATGCACTTAAGCCTTTGCATTGGCCTTTGTTAGGCCTCTTAGCCACTAAAATCTAGTGGATTTTCAGTGGCTAGCATGCTGTTTTGAGCTCCAAAATCAGAGAGGGGTGACCTCTCACCCCTTGTCTTGTTTACTAGCATATTTAGCCTAACAAAGGAGCCCTTATTTGTACACTTCTTTAGCATGTTTCAGGCCATTTTTGGTGGGTTTTAGGACCTGCATAGGCTCTTTCCAGAGCCCATTTTTCCATATTAGGTGTCTATCTTGCATATGTAGAACAACCCTCTTCATAGCATATCAAGGGAGCATATGTTTGTCATTTGGAGGCCTATTTCAGGCACTTTTTGGTGACTTTTGGGACCTTCCTAGCCTCTGTCCATGGCTGGTTTGGTCCCCTTTTGCTTGCCTCTTGCATGTGTAGAGCAATCCCTTTCATGGCTCATCAAAGGAGCCTATCATTCTTGCATGCATGGACCATATTTCAGTGGGTTTTTGGGCTTTATTTGGCATGTCATACCCCTGAGTTTTCCTGGTTTAGTGACCTTTTAAATGCTCCATATACTTGTAGTGTAAACCCTCTTCACTAGCTTGTATTGCATGCTATTTTGGTCCTTCATTCTAGCACTTTTTTGGCCATGCCTTAAACTGATTTTGTGCATGTTTTGGACTGCCTTAGCTCTGTTTTCATGCCTCATGGTCGAATGATACTTGCTATGCATGGTTGTAGTGCAATACCCTTGCCTAGCTTTGAGTTTTGAAGCCTATTGCATGCTTGTGTTGAGGTGTTTGCATGTTTTGGGGCCATTGTGCATCACATTTCAGAGCTTATATGTATGCCCTATTCCCATGTTTTCCACTCTTTAAATGCGTTTGAGAGTTGTGCATAAATGCCTTGTTTTTGGACCATTGCATGAGCTTCATTTCTATGCATTTTGAGCCATCATTTTAGGTCATTTTCCCACTGTCTTGGACCTGCATAGGGACTGTTTGGGGGTGGTTTGGTCATTTGTGCATTGCTGTGCATGCCTCTAGTGTAATGTGCTTCACTAGTTTTGGTATTCGGGCCATCTAGCATGCATTGTGTGAAGTGTTTACATGATTCGGGACCATCTTGCATCATATTTCAGAGCTGGAAAATGTATGATTGCATGCCATATTTCATCCCCTGCCATGCTTTGGTTGAGTGGCATTTGATGCCTTAGGTTCGGTCCCCTGCATTTGTGCATGTTCGCATGTGTTTTTGTTGCCTAATTTCATCGTGTATGGCCACTGATTTGAGTGTGGCTGAGGCTCACCTATCTTGGTTTAAGTCCATCTTGCATTGTATATGCCATTTAGTTCATGTTGTTGCATGATTGACCATTGCTTTGTGTATGCCTTGATCATTTCATTTTTGGTCTCTATGTGTGCATTGCGTATGCCATCTAGTTTTTGTGTGCATTGAGTATGCCATTGGTTATTCCATAGCGTTGTGTATGCTAGTAGCACGTTTGCATATCATCATCTGCATGTTTGCATCATTTAGTGGCATTATGTTTAGGTTACATGTTAGAGTTGTATTCATGCATGCCATGTGTATTGCATTATGTTTGGAGTAGGGTTTAGCCCAAACACGGGAAACGAGGGACGTTTCGTACTCCGAGTGACGAAACGTGCCTCGATTCTCGATCGCTGACACTCTGGATTACCCATGATGGAGTTTAGGCCTTGTTGTGTTTATATGTGCATTCATTTTATATCGAGTTGTGCAACCCGACTCCTCGGCCATCATGCATCGAGAAGTGTGATTGGTGGCACGAGGATCAAGGATCACATTCCCTAGAGCCTATGCAATGACGGGGAGAGTGATCATGCACACATGTGTTGAAAATACTTTGCCATGCCCCTTTCTCGCTCTCTGTTGCAACAAACCGGAAACCAACAGCGAAAACAGGTCAGCAACCTTTTGGAGCTTTGTACTGTGTTCTGGAACCAGTAGCGAATAGAGGCAAATCGGGGCATCACGACGGATTTTTCGGCAAGGCGACTCGAGCACGCATGCATCTTTCATCATTCCGAACGGAGCTGAGGCAGTCTACTTCATGTAGCATTGCATGCTAGTTTAGTCACTTTCTTAGTTAATTTGTTAATTAGCTAGTGTTGTATAATAATTAGCTGTAGCTGTTATTCATTTCGGTTCTGTATTATTTATTCGGACCCTCCGAGAGAGGGCAATGTTGTAATAATTGTGCGTGTGTGCAATGTATGTCTTCTAACCCTACGCCTTTCTCCCTTTTATTTACCAGCTTATGATAGTTAGTTTAGGGCATGTTTTAATTAGCATCTATATGTTCGCATGTTTGCATTCATTCATCTGTATTGCATACACCGGGCTCGGCGCATCATACTAACTGCATTGTATTTCAATTCCGAGTTGAATACATGCATCAGTTGTTGCATTTCATATGCCATGTTAGAATAGCCGAGCCTATCTTAGTTGCATTTTTGCATGTGTTGCATTAGGTATTTTAGCATAGTTGGGATTCATGCATGATTTCTAATTAGCTTCTTTCTTTGGCTTGGAGTACTCGGTAAGTATTTATACTTTAGCATCCTTGTATGTGTGTGAGTGACTGCCATGATAGCATGCTTACCATGAGGCTATTTGTTTATGTGATATAACTGCCTGAATGCCTGTGGGTGAATGTTAGATTGCCGGAATTGGGACAATTCATTGATTGCGAGTTTTAAGCCTACTTGAGAGTGGCAAATCATCATGTTTTCTAAGCCCACTTGAGGGTGGCAAAATCTGTACTTTAGCCTACTAGCGAGTAGCAAACCGTTTTCGAAACAAATATGAGATAATTTGTTCCAACTTAGGCGATCCAGTTTATACTTGTATGCTGTGTGCATCACATAGTAATTCTAGGCTAATAACCGGAATAAGAGCACATAATGTTTTTGAAACTCGATATCATGGTTAGTAGAGGCTAATCTTTGATCGGGCGAGCGGGGGTGCTCACGAAGTGACCTTCCCCAATTGTGCCCAAGTTCCTGAGCCGAGGCAACTTTGGTGATGACGGACACGTGGCCTTAGGCACGAGTCAGGGTTTCCTAAATTCCCCAAAAATAAAATATTTAGGTGGCGACTTTGTATCTGGCAAAGCAGTCCATGTTTGACACTTCTTTCTAAAAATCAGTTTTTCAAAACGATTTGCTGGATTTGAACCCTTTGGTGATTTATCGGTCTTGCATTGCACTTTGCGAGATTAGATTCAGAACCGTGACATTTGAGTCCGAACTGTAGTGAGCCCAATGAACAAAACGGGATTCTCTCCCGGGACGTTCGGGGACGTCTACAATACCTTTTTCCAACTTTCATCATTTTTTCTCAAAATCTCATACATTTACAATATATTAAATGAGCAACAATGTTCAATGCACATGGATGAGAAATTAGTTTCAATTCACCTAATTCTCATGCAATTTCTACAACAATCATAGTTATCCTCCACGGATAGCCCAAAACATATATTTTAAAAAAAATATAAAATCTCCAGTACAGATAAACTTTCCAAACCTTAATATGTAAGCGATAATACATATCCAACTCCACTATCCATATCAATATCCATCAAATTTCATATTTTCAACATCAATTTTATTTATTTATACAAAATAAATATTTGTGACATTTAGGGAAGAACCCCTTTTTTCTTCCTAAATCCACTCCAAATATCGAAATCGATCATATTATCACAGCTCAACTTCATTTCTACCCCCACAACCAGTTCCAAAACCCTAGGTTTGTTCAAAATCTTCCAAAATTATAAGATTGTTTTATAAAAATAAATAACTAAGTTAAAAATCATAAAAGAGTGTAGAGAATCCTTACCTCAAAGCTAGAAGACAAGAAAAACACGGATGAAACTCGGATGAAGCCGAAACCTATTCGGATGAAAACGAAGCTCTAAATGGGTAGATCTTGGTGTATTTGAAGATAGAGAGTAAGTTCTAGAGAGAGGAGCTCTAGATTTAGGGTTTTTAAATGTGTAGAGAGAGAAATAGATGAAAAAGTGATGTAAAAAGTGACTTTCACGAACTGATATACGCACAGTTCACTCGAGTGCAAGAAGTGACGCTCGAGCATAAAATACACACTCCTAATAGTTTTATAGACAAAAGGCCATCGCTTGAGCGCACGGTCGCTCGAGTGTAGAATATACTTTCCCAATACTTTTGCAGGCCTGCAAAAGTGCTATGAGTTCACAAAGACTGCTCGAGCGCAATAAGTGATGCTCGAGTGAAAAAGCAAAATTCTGGGCAACAAGGTTTTTGAAAAACAAGGTACCAACCTGTTCCAAACACAACCAGCACATCCCGATAGCCAAACTCAATCAGGGAAAAGAGGAATAAGACAAGAACAACAATACAAAACCAAGGAACCCGAATCCAGAATATCAAATAGGTCGGGTCTTAAACTAGAATCACTATAAGAAGTTACACCAAACAGGCCCTTAGAATGATGAGGCCATAGGAGCCTTTTGATTTCCTTTTTTTGAATGTAAAGAATCTTTTATTCTACGCTTTTCTTTTTTCTTATTCTTTTTTAAATTTCTTCCTTAGCTAAAATCAACTCACACGGTATTCACTAGCAAGTTGTAGACAAGTGATGACAAACATATGATACTTGTGAAACAAAGAATGCCATTATATACATTAATCATAAAGTAAGCATCTGAAGCACAAGATTAGGTTGTGTTTGGATTTAGGATTTGGGTAGAGATACGTGGAGGGAAGCTGGGGGAAATGTGAATGGAATATAATTTTTTTTTCTCTATTTCCATCACAATTTCCTTTTCCTCTCCCTTACCCAAATCCATGTTCCAAACCCAACCTCAGCGTCTATGTTGGTGGAGAAGATTAGGAAATGCATGTAACTACTTGAAAGACTCTCCTTCAGTGTACCATTTGGAATATACTCATACACCAACATGTGTTCGACTTTCTCGAAACAGAAACCCAATAAGCTAACAACATTCTTATGATGTTCCCTTGATAAAAGCTCAATTTCAATTTTGAACCCAAGACCACCCTGCATATATCCTTGTTGTGCTCTTTTGACAACAACCAGCTGCCCCGTGAGAAGGGCTCCTCTATATACCTATAAATAAAATGAAAGGTGAGAATATGGAAGTTATACAGCACTGAAAAATACTTTTCAAACATTTAAGACGGATAACAAATATGTTATGGGAAAAACTAAAAAAATGGAAAGATACTCTAAAAGTAAAAATTAACAGCACATAAACTACAAATAATAAATTGGGTAAATTATACCATTGATCTCTATAGTTTAGGAACAGTGTCACTTTAGTCCTCATAGTTTTAATTCTGACGGATTTAGTCCCTACACTGTCATAACCAAATCAAATTAGTCCCTAAGCTTAAAATTAAAATAATATATCATCCCACAAGTTTGATTAATTGCTATAAGGCCCATCTATTTAATAGTTAAAGTATATTTTACCCCTTCTCTGATACTTTTAATTGCAGAACTTAGAGCCAAAATAAATACTAGTTTAAGATATATATCTAAATTAGAAAACTACTTAAGAGCAACAATTCTTTAAATACTAGTTTGATATATATATATATATATATATCCAAATGCGCCTTTTCTAAAGCTATTTGTGCCTTAAGAGCAACAATTCTTTAATTATAATTGATCATAGACTGTCTAGATGCAATAGTTAATATAGAATTTAATCTAATTAACTGATTTTCTAATTCAGGTATATATGCCAAACTAGTATTTATTTCGGCACCCAGTTTTGCAATTAAAAGCATCAAAAGGGATAAAATATATTTTAACTATTAAATAGATGGACTTATGGTAATTAGTCAAACTTTTGGGATGATATGTTATTTTTATTTTATGCTTTGGGACTAATTTGATTTGGTTATGAAAGTATAGGGACTAAATCTATCACAATTGAAACTATGAGGAATAAATTGACATTGTCCCTAAACTATAGGGACCAATGGTATAATTGGCCCAAATATTATATATTTGCTTTTCAGAATAACTTTGCAAGTAGATGGTAGTGTAGTTTTTATTTGATTTATCAATGAGACGCTTGGATGGTTCATACATTTTCAAAGATCACATGCCTACTTTTCATTAAATATAGACCCAAAATTTTACTTTATGAAGACAAGAAAAGATTCACAAGCTATTCTCTCTAGCAACAAGAATATAAAAAATGAATCTTCCCGTATCCACCAGCTCTAATAACATTGCCTTCTGAAAAATTGTTTGTGTATTTCTTAAGCTCTTCAAATGAGAAAATTCTTGCACCTTTTAACTGAGGAACATCACCGCACCTTTTATTTTGTTCCCAATAAACTACATTGATATGACGTTAAGGCTGTTAGAATAGTTATTTTCTAGTTTCTTGTTCTTTTGTTAATATTTAATCAAGTTGAGGGTACGATGGTCATATTACAATGTTAAGGTTCGTATATATATATATATATATTGCTAATGTAGATGTTGAGTTGAGACCACAATTACAAGATATATAAAAGTTCTTCTTTTTCTCTTATCTCTTCTTCTTTCTAATCCTAAATTTCTTCATTTTACATTCTAACATGATATCAGAGCTACCTATTCTTCATCAGAAAGTGTTCCACAGATTCTAAAGATCGATTAGAGGTACCTAAGATGTGCTGATGTCATCAACAATACGATGACTTTAGCATAACGTAAGCACTGTATAGATGAAACCTCCATCACTAGGCTTGAAATTCCATGCTGATATTTATGGTGATTTTTGTGAGTTTTTTTATTATTCCTGATGTGAGTTTCCTATTTTCAAATGTTTTTCATGTTTTTTTGGTGCCTTACTGTGAATCTGGTTCTAGAAATATTTTTTTGCTGGTTCTTCTTACTATAATCAACCCTCTAGGAGCCTAAAACCCCCTCCGTTGTGTTATTTGCTCTTAATTTGTGGTTTTGCTATTGGTGGGTTGGTATTTTGTTCCATTTTTGCCTCAATTTGGTTCGGCATCCTTATTTTCTTTATTTTTACCTATTTTAATTTTCTATATAGGGGCTAAAATCCCTCAAGCAAGGTTTATTTACTCTCCAATTGTTGATTCATGCTATTAGGTTGTTGTGTTGGTCTAATTTGGGTCCAAATTTGGTTGGCAAATGTGTTCTCCTCACTAATGCTCATTTTGTCATGGATTCTTGTGTGGTTAGTTATCATCGCTGAGATTGAGACTATGGCTATGGCAATGGGAAATGGTGATGACATGCCTAAATCCATCATTACCAAGAAATTGAATGGTGTCAATTATTTGGCTTGGGCCTATGCTGTCAAAATCTTCTTACATGGCAAGAAGAAGTTCCGCTTCCTTAGTGAACACCCTCCTACCATTGATGACAAAACTTATGATGATGATTGGTGTAGTGAGGATTCCTATGTTATGGGTTGGATTTGGCATAGTTTAGAACCACACGTTGTTACTACTGTGGAATTTTGGGATACCTCTAAGGAAATTTGGGACCCCATGCTGAATCTTTTTTGAATCAAAGTAATGTCTCTCGGGTCTAGGAGCTATATGAACAGATTTTTGCTACACGCTATATAGCGATCCCGGGTTTACCCTTGTTGTACAGTGATCCGGACATGTGTCCGTGGATGTTGGTAGTTGTTTATTATCTTGTTTGCATCCTCTTTACTTTGTATATTGAGTTATAGGATGTGTTGGGCAGGTTTGTTTCAGGTTGGTTGTGTTTGGGAGCCTAGTGTTGCTGCCCAGATTTTTGGACCTTCGCTCGAGCGAGGAGTTGGTCGCTCGAGCGAGAGTGAGGTTCGTGTCTGGTGGGTCGAGCCAGGGTGGCTTCGCTCGAGCGAGTGTTGCGTCTGGTTCTGGACCTGAGAGTTGCCTTTCTTGGCTCGAGCGAGCTTCCTTCGCTCGAGCGGTCTGGGTTTTTCTTCGCTCGATCGAGAACTTCTTGGCTCGAGCAAGAGTTTCTGTGTCTGGTCGCTTGAGCGACCAAGTCTTCGCTCGAGCGAGCGTGTTTTATATCAGCGGACAGTAGCGATTTTGAACTTCAGTTTTTCACTTCTTTTTTTGATCAAACCCTAAATCCGAGGCCCTCTCTCTCTAAACTTACACCCTCTCTAAGATTTGACCTTCCTAGAGTGTGAATCTAGCCTAGAGCCTTTGTTAAAAAGATAGAGGGCATTGAGAGCTTTGATTTAATCTGAAAAAGTTTGGATTTGGAGCAAGTTGATCTTTTGTCGTCTTCTCCTTTGGGGCTCCGGGTTTGAGGTAGGGATATCCTACTCCTCTCTATGAATTTTGTCTTTAAATTTTGGTATTTTGAGATGTTGGGGTTGGTTTGGTAATTTGGTAAAAGTTTGGGGCTTTTGTGCAATTTTACAAAGGTTGGGGTTTTATTCATAATAAACCTAGATGCATGTTTGGCATGGAGAAATGGAATGAATGTTAAATCATTGATGAAAATGGGACCTAAGGGTTGAAATGTTAATTATGGGACCTAAGGGTTGAAATGTTAATTATGGGACCTAAATGTTAATTACAAGCCAAGGGCTTAATGTGTATGAGTTAGTACTCTTTTGTTGTAACCAAGTGTTAACTTGGAAAGCCGTAAGCCCGTAGGGCATTTTGTTTTGATGCTAACATGTAATACTTATGTAATGGAACTCTAATGAATAAAGAATGTGGTTAGTTTATATGTAAATGCATGTCTTATCTGATGGGTTTAATGTTGTTATTTTGAGGGCGTTACACGCTAATCTGGCCAGTCTCTTCCCGATTATTATAGTAGTCTCAAGAGCTTGTGGAATCAGTTATTGTAACGTCTTACTAAATCATCCAAGAAAGCACCCCCAACAAGCATAACAGTACACCAAAAGTCATCTTTCTCATTGAACTAAGATTCAAAGATTACAATTTCCAAGTCTACATAACCATGACACCGCATACACGACTCCCAATTCAACAAATTAGATGACTTTACAAAAGAAAAGCCCCAAGGGCATATGACATTATAAGGCACTTGCCTAATACAACAAAATAAGTTTTTAAAGTCTTAACACAAAACTCTAAGTCTTAACAACCAAAATGTTCTTGAGCTATCATATCCAAACTGAACCACCGCTAAATCCAAGTCATTTATGTAGTAGTGCATCATCATTTCCCGTAAAGTAAATAGGGGTGAGCTATATGCCCAGTAGGAATACATTTCACCAGGTATCTAATTGTTTGAATAAGTCCATGACACCCTTGTAACCAAACAATGTAAGTAATAAAAAGATAATCAATTAAATAAATAAAAAAGGAAAATAAATCACATTTCCTTCTCATACAAACCATTATCAACAGTGGAAAGTAAATTACACCACAAGTCCCTTTATAAGAGTTCGAAATCACAAATACAAATCATTTTCATTTAAACCATCCCCACATTTACTGACTATCACACGGCAGGACGTAACACCCAAAATTGTCTGTTTTTCTACTTTTACGGACTACAATACCGCAGGACCAGTGGACTCCCAAAAATATTTTCCCACATTCATCTGGCGATAAGGTTAGACACAGAAATTGGGCACCTTGACTCCCCGTGCAGGTACTAACACAATTCAACAACATCATAACCGACTCTTAACCTGGACTCATGCTCAATTTACCAACCTTTCATTCAATCAACAAGTATTCAACATTTTAAGAGATGAAGTCCAAGCACAACATTCAAGAATAATCAATTCCCAAGCCACAATTTCATTATCATAACAAGATCCACTTCTTTTACCTTTTTATCGTCCACAATATTCCCAAAATTTAAGAAAATTCCAATCTAAATACTATTTTGTACTCAATTTGAAATTAGGGTGTTGGTCAAATTTGGGGCTTCCTTCCTATCTATCTATATATATATATAGATTCTCAACATCAATGTTCCTCTTTTATGTGACATTAGATGAAATTTTAATGAGAATTGAGTAAAATGTCCCATTTTGTTACATACAAAGTTTAATCCAACTAAATCATTTAATCAAGCCTTAAAATCACAACAATACCACACAAACTTCTTCAAAACAAAGAAATACTAGGTTAAAAGTAACCCTACCTCAAGTTATGAGCACAAGAACCAAGCTTCTAGATGAGCTCTTCACCAAAAAATCCAATCGGTAGAAAGGATGTTCTTCACCCTTTGCGGATGATTTAGGCTAGATCTTAGAAGAATGAGAGGTGTTTTAGAGTAAGAAACCTAGGGTTTTTGAACTTAGGGTGAGAGGGAGGAAGAGAGAAAAGGAAAGTGAAAAGAATGATCTAGAGATGTACTTTATAAAGTGCTGAAATTGCGCAAACCGCTCGAGTGCAACTTCCTTCGCTCGAGCGAATAACACAATTATGAAAAGATCGCTCGAGTGATCATTCCACTGTTCGAGCTAAAAATGAGAAGTCCCAGAAGTTTTGTAGAGCTACAGTGAAACTACTGGGAGCTCATATTCTGCACTCGAGCACCGATTCCTCGCTCAAGCGGTCTCACCAGTAAACTTGCGACATACTGGGAGCAACTATTCTCCGCTCAAGCGACACTTTCTTTGCTCGAGCGGTCACCTAGAACAAGATGTCAAAGTTACTGCAACATCGACCCTTCACTATTGATGCGAACAAATAGAAACAACATTGAAAAAAGCTTATGATGGCTTTTTTACTTTCCAGCTTAGATCATGAATTGCGGGGGTTCAAGGATCAGATCCTTGCCAGTAAGACTTTACTTTCTGATACTAATGCCTATTCTCGACTGTTACATTCTTTATTAAGACATACTCAACCCATCTCTAGGTCTTTTTTCTGCATTTGTCTCTAGTAGTGGTGATCATAGGCCTACTCACTGAGGTTTTCATTGCCCATCTGGTTAGCAGGGCTTTTATTCCAATTCATGGGGTGTAACATTGCTTGGGGGGTACCCGAGCGCACTAAACAGTTCGAATTCTCGATTTTTTTGATCTAGTCTCACGAGTGCAATGTGAAACATAGATGATAGTCCAAATCCGACAACTTTTATAGAAAGTCCATTTTGTTGGAAAACCTTTGCCAAAAATGAACTACATCACCAGATCTTAGAGTTGCTACCTAATATTTTAAAAAAATTAGGAAACTCCTGACTTGTGCCAAGGCGACTATTTATTGTAAGAAAAGATGTTTCAGTTTGGAACCTTAGGTATGAGGGAGGGATGGTCATTAATTGAGCGCCTCCGCTCACCCAATCAAAAGACCGACCTCTACTAAACCGTGATATAAATTTTATTAACTTTATATATTCATATTCTGATTATTAAATAAATTCTAATATTTAGTATGTGAAGAAAACAAGTATACATTATGTCATTCATTTTGGAACAACTTGATTTTCATGCATTTTGAACGAGTTTTGAAGATGTACAACTCAAAGAAATTGAGTTTACAAACATGAAAATCAACATCATTCCAAATTAAGCGACATAACCTCCATCTACCGAAATTCATATCAAATAAGCGAATAGCCTCATGGTAGAATGGTAAACATAGTAAGGGAAACACACACAAGTGGGATGCTAAAGCATAAAAACTTACATATTTACCGATGTCCCATGAACAGTTATAAAACAAAATTAGTACAATATGCATGATCTTATATATAAAATCCTAATACAATACCTACACAAGATGCAACTAGAGATTTATTTACTAATATATGACATGTGAATCATCTCAAAAACATGAGGTAGCGCACATAATCACATAAGAATTAATTAAATCCACAAATGTAAATTAGCCGAATCTTAATACATGAAAATATAGATGCAAAGCATAGATATGGAGAAAAAGAAAATATGATGTTATTTACACCGATAAAAAGCCAATAAATAAAAGGGGTAGAAGAAGTGGGGGTAGGAAATTATTACAACACTAAATAATTACAATATCGAATAAAAGACGTGGGTTTGAAAATTATTATAACAAACAACTATCTAACTCAACCTAAGCTGAATCTAACAAATCAAATATAGTAAATATAATAATATAATATAAACAAGCATAATAATAATAATAATAATAATAATAATAATAATAATATATACAAATATTTATTATTATTTGTTATTACAATTGTTAGTTGTCAGGAAGAAAAGGGAAGGGAGATTAGCAACCACTAGGTCAATTTACAGAATATGAAAGTGACTGAATACAATTAATATAAAAGTAACTTACAATTGTTTACTAGAAGCTTGAAATCATAACATCAAAATACTTATTACAAAATAAAATATTTTCTATATGTTGAAAGGGTATTTGAGAATTCGATGATTTCTCTCCTTTTTTTCCTTCCCTTTTCCTTTTGATTGAGGAGGTCTTTTATAGAAAGAGCCAATGATTGTGCTGCATGTGATTTGATAAGAGAATCTAATTGGAAAATAGGACATGAAGGCACATGGGTGCTTTCTATTACTTTCGGTTTGCTTTTGGTGATTGACTGAGTGACTAATGCACATGGGCACTGTCTGCTACTTTATTTGTGTGTAGTGAATAGTAAAATTGACTTTTTCACTATTCACTATTCATCACTATTCATTTCTTTCGGTGAAAAAGTTGGCGAGGTGTGACTGCATAGTGATCTAATAAGAGAATCTAACTGGAAAGTAGCATGTGAAGGCACATAGGTGCTATCTAAATCTATATATATACACAATACAATTAAAACAAATAATCTAATAAATATATACAAATATTTATTATTATATTATTATTAAAATAAAGAAACTACATATTTAAAACAATAAAGAAAAAAAAAATGAGAAAGTTGTGAAAACTCACCTTTAGAGGAAATGATGAATTTTTCTGATTACCAAACTTTCTTCATAACACACTCATGTTTATGGAGTATGCTTTGAGATCTTAGTAAGAAATTGCAAGTTTAAACTTTACTGGAATTTTTGGGTGGTAAATATCAGTGGATAGAAAAGCTTAAGATTTGTTGAAACAAAAATTCTTTTAACAAAAATTTTCTCTTATTTTTTAAACAAAATTTTCTCTTTCAAAATCTTTCTCCTATTTTTTTCTTTTCTTCTCAAAACAACAAAATGAGGGGGTATTTATAGGATTTTTGGATCACCAGAACACATGACTAGCCATGTGATATTTCCAAAAACACAAGGCTTGCCAAGTTGTATCTCAAAACCATGTGGCTTGCCATGTGGTATGGGAGCCAATTTTTCCAAAATTGCTAAATTTTTCGTAAAAGAAAAAATTCAGAAAAATATTTTTGAATAGGTCTAAAATAATTTGGCCAAAATGGATGTAAGTTTGGAATTAAAGCTTAAACTCGGTTTTTCTGTTGAGAAATTCATAAAATAGCACATTCCAATTTTCATCATCGGGTGATCAAAAGAAAGT
Source organism: Camellia sinensis (assembly GCF_004153795.1). Classification (NCBI taxonomy): domain Eukaryota; kingdom Viridiplantae; phylum Streptophyta; class Magnoliopsida; order Ericales; family Theaceae; genus Camellia; species Camellia sinensis. The sequence goes on from NW_021026031.1 coordinate 2,141,956, forward strand.
GCTCAAGTCTTAGAGCCGGTCAAAATGAGGTGTCTACAGTTGCCCCTCTTTGACAGAGCTCGAAATCATTTCATGACGTAAGTGAAGTCAAAGCTGAAGACAACCCTTTTGACAAAGCCATAAGACTTGGGCAAACAAACAAGATGTAAATGCAATTGGTTGAACCCGAGGGTTGCTTACGTATCCCTTTGCAAGAAATCAAATCAGCGTAGTTCAGAAGCAAAATGCAAAAAACATGCTCAAAATACAATTGTAAATTGGACTTACACACTTCGCAAAGCCGATTTTTTTTTTTTTTCTTTTTGAAAGTTCATAATTTATTCAATGCAATGCAATAGGTAATATATAAGGATGGCAATGGTAAGGCAAGCCTCATGCAAATAAAGCATAATAAGGGATACAATCCAAACAAACTCACATGAGAGGAGAAAATAGGGTTTTAATCAAGCAGCAAAACCTAAATCATACCTCAATGCGAAATAAGGGATTGGTTTTAACCAGTTAACCAACAAGTGAAACCTAGACCGTACCTCAATACAAAATAGGGGACTGGTTTTAACCGGGTAACCAACAAGCGAAACTTAGACCGTGCCTTGATGAGAAATGGGGGATTGATTTCAATCGGGAATGAAAAAAAATGGTCTTAACCAACAAGAGAGACCTAGACTGTACCTTAATACGAAATAGGGGATTGGTTTTAACTAGGTAAAGGAGAAATGTGTCTTAACCAACAAGCGAGACTTAGACCGTACCTTAATACGAAATAGGGGCTGGTTTCAACCGAGTAAAGGATGAAAAGTTGTAAACAAATGTTTGAACAATTGCGACCAAGTGATGTGAATAGATTGTAGTCAAGTGATGCAACAGTGTGACAGTTGTAACCATACATGATAGATGTAATAGTTAGTGCAAGTGTGATGGTGAATGTAGTAACATGAAGGATGTGATATGAGACATGCAATATACAATGATAATATGATACAAAAAGTTTTTTCTTTTCCTTTTCTTTTTCGTATTTTTTTTTTCTTTCTTTCTTTTTTTTTTTTTTTTGATTTTGCTTTTTGCTTTTTGCTTTTTGATTTGTTTTTTGTTTTGTTTTGTTTTTTTTGTGTGTTTTTGTTTTGAAATACACATTATATACATATATACATACTACATATATCAGTATGCATATATATGCACATACTATATGCATATATACATATATATATATATACAAGCGATATACAAAATACGTATAATATACATATACATATTATATTATATATACACACACAGACAAACTATATACATTATACATACATATACATATACATAGACATACATACCATACACATATATACGAACGATATATAAAATACGTATTACATATATATACATATTATATTATATATACACACACAGACAAACTATATATATATGGATACATACATATACATATATACACTCCTCTCCCCTATTCTTGTCCCCTTCTTTCTCCACCATCTTATTCGATTATCGCGTTTGGCATGCAATTTCAACAAATGAGTCGCCTGACCAACATAGCCAAACCTATCCCGATGCTTCCGTGATTTCCTCAGCTTTCCTTCCTTGGTCCTCTTCGTAACTAAGCCTTACAAGAGAGAGTTAGAGCAGAAAGCTAAGTAGAGGCAAAAGGTTGCAAAAATCTATCTGCTATAACTCAAGTTTTTTCATTTCTGATATTGACTATTCTCGTCGTCCTCCTTCCCTTTTCCCAGACCTTAACGGCACGCCGATAGAGATTGTTAACACCTGCTCCTCTGAGCCTTCTCATAATGCTCTTGCCTCTGCCCTTTTCTTCCATCTCCCACTAATCGAACAAATGTTAGCAGCAAAATTTGACATTGATGCTAGCTCTCATACCTTGAACTCATGTATGGAGACAACAGCTGTGGTATCCAATTGTCCCATCGACTGCAAAGCAGAACAAACGATGTACAACGGCTAAATGTACAGCTCTTCCTATATCAACGTATGTACCAAGATGCTTGAAAGGAGATTAGCCAACTGAGAAAACATAACAAAGAGCCGCAACAAAGGGCAACAACCATGACCCGATTCACAGCCCCTTGGTGCTACTCATTCGACGGCCAACGGAGAGTGATTTCTTTTGAAAGTTCTGCAAATGTTGAGGCAGGGTCTTCAAGGGCCTCCCGAGAGTGAAGATGTTCCTTTTTCCTTTTTTATATTTTTCATTTTATTTTTGCTTAAGGAATCCAGCACCAATGTATTAGCTTCAAATGATCTTTGTGTTTTTTTTTTTCTTTTTCTTTCTTTCTTTATTTCTTTCTTTGTAATGCTATAATCGAGGGCTTCACCCTAAATTTTCAATAAAATGAGTTTCGTTTTAGCACGTCATGGCATGAATGGCACAACACTTGAACATGAAAACATTTTTCTTTTGAATTTGAAACTGAGAATGATTGAATTTCAATGAGTTCTGAACTAGACATCGAGCCTTCAACTAACCAGAAATTAAAGAATGACTCAATGAAAGAAAAAAAAAAAAAAACCAAAAGCAATCTAAATACACCTATTCACACTTGCTGGAATTAAAGAAACTAGAAACACAACTTTAAAGAACAAACCATTAGACCTACGCAAATTCTGCAGTTTTTCATTTTGGATTGATATCAAAGTTGGCCAGTCAGTTGAAAAATTGACAGGCCAGCTGATTCATTAACCGGATGGCTAAACGAACTAATGAACCAGCTAAAAAAATGGTCGGCTAGCTAAAAAACTATCAGGTGGGCTGAACAAGTGGTCGGTTGGCCGCCTGAAACAATCAAGAAGCACCTAGAGTCAATTAACAACTTGGACAACCGACTAAATTGTTAGCTGGCTGGCTGAAACATGTAACATGAAACTCAAGATTACGGGGAGAAGACAAAATTCCTAACTCGACTATGCCCTTAGTTCATTGGTTTGACTTTTGTTTTTTCTTTTTTTATTTTCTACTAAAAATATTTTTACCAACATGAGAGTTAGATTAGCATGCTTGTTTCACTCTCTGTTTTGAAATCGTGTAAGTCAAGCTGTAAGTACTGAAAATTTTCCCTCTTTTTGGGTCCAAGAAATGGTCTGGTTTTGCAAAAATAGCATAATTTTTGAGAAAATTAGTCAACTTCATTAAAAATTATCAAAACCTGTTTTCGCAAATGGCCACTACCCGACCAACATGGAATCAACCCTTGAGATGCACAAACTCAAATTAGATAACCTGAGCAAGATACACAGCATTACCATTGAATTTGTCTTGCAACTAAACCTTTCATCAAGAAGAGATAGGACAATCGAACTGAATAAAGATAACCCAATTGATCATGGATAAGATAGTCAAGTTGAATAAGGATAAACCAATCAAACATGGATGAAGCAAGCAAGTTAAAAATGGTTGGAGCCGAACGTCAAGATAAAACTACCTACATATCCCAAAGATAGTAATCAGGCCTTGCGCAGTTTGAGGTTAAGGTTCACTTGGGTATTTTCACTCTCCTTTTGTGCTCTAACTTTTGCCAAAATCACCCTTCCAGGTTTTCGACCTTGCGAGCTTTTTATTATGATTATTTTATTTTTTATTTATGTTTTCTTTTTCATTCATTTTTCATTTTTTATTTTTCATTTTTCATTTTGTCACTTTTCATTTTTTTTTTTCCATTTTTTTTATGCTCTAACTTTTGCCTAAGTCGCCTTTTCGGGTTTTCAGCCCAGCGAGCCTCTCAAGAATAATATATTTTTTTTCAGCTCATCCATGTTGATTGGTTGTGAGAATTTGAAACCATCCAAATCCATGAGAACGACTACTTTTCTTGACCAAATAGCCTTGATAATGTAGGGACCTGTCTAATTGTGTCTAAATTTGCCCCTAGGGTTGTAGATAAGAACTCAATTGTCCTTCAGCAATCTTCTTCTCTCAAATTTAGAGATTTGACTTTTTGTCCAGTCTCCATTGGCTTGAGAAACAATCTAGTTTGAATCTCTGATCACATCCAACCTTATTGCCCCTAGTTCTAGGGCTGCTTCTAATCCAACTATGCAAGCCTCATACTCTGGTTGATTAGTGGACACTTAGAATCAAGGTTTAAAAGCTAGAGGGTAGGACCTCAAGGTCGAGAAGGATCCTATGTTGTATTATCTCAGGATCAATTCCATGCATGTCTTCATAGGACCATGCCAAAATATTTTTTGAAATATTTTAATAAAGCGACTAATCTCTTGTGTTCTTCTGAAAACAATGTAGAACCAATCTGGACCAAGTGAGGATCATTCTCAGTACCTACATTTAACTAAAACTATCTCATCCATCAAGGGCTTAGCACACCTCTCTTCCTCGTAGCCAATCAAATTTTTCAAAGCCCGAGGAATTTCTTCTTCTTCGTTTTTATCAAAGTTTTGAAAATTTTGGTCAATGCAATGAACTAAAGGCACAAAGAAGTAGGTGGAATCTACAGCATTTTTGTTCAGAACCTCCGACTCAACAGTTATAACAAACTCAAAAGAAATCGTCAAAGAAGACCTAGACAGAATAGAGATGTCTATGTTAGCACTCTTGAAATCAATAGACTCTGATTGGCTAGATTGACTTGAGTCTGATTTCGACTCTACAGACTTGGTGGAATCAGACTCGGACTCAACACCCAACTCAGAACTTAAAAATGAAACCATTCTTAGATTGCTAGTTAAAGTGTGAGCCATCCAAAGCGTTCAAAATAAAGCTCGTGCAATCAACAGGTGGTCATTCCTCGATCATAGAAACAGTCTGATATCCCACAAGTTCTACAGATTCATGCTAGTAGACTTTGTGGGATATCAAACTTTTCTGAAGCAATGGTGCTACAATGACTTAGCAAAAATAAAAACCAAAAATAATGCCCCCAATCAAAATCCCGGCAGTACTTTGGCTCAATTCGCACAACTAATCACTACATCATTGTTTGCCCCATCGAAAAACTGAATCCCACAAATTGATATGCCTGAACCAGTTATCTTAATTTAAGAATCTTTGTACAATGCATTGCACATAACAAGAAAGAGAACAAACACCCTTATGGGAGGTAGGGTTACCTTGTCCTAATTTTGAAATGATCTAGAGTTTTACAATTCAAACAAATGGTATCATCATAACATAAAAATGGGAGAGCATCATGTCCTAAGTTGGGAAGGTGCTATAGCTCACTATATGTACAATCGTCAGTTTTACCCTAGAGGTTGAGGTCGAGGTCGAGGTGACGTCTCTAAAGAGTCCTTTGGTTAATAACCATGTAAGATCCTAGGAAGTTGGAAAAGTCAATATAGCCTTTCTTTTAAGTCTGATAACCTTAGATAACGAAGCTACCTTTTTGACAGATCTTAAGAGGTATTAACACAAGGTCTCATAAGTAACGCGAAGATAGGTATAGTGCCACAAAAAGATTGCCAGTGTTTCCACCAGGATTTGGGCAGCATAGGAACTTTAAGTGCACCAATGCATGAAATGCAATGAACATCTGAATGTAAATAAAAATCATATCATGGAGTTCGAGTCAAGGTTTCTTAATATCCCCAGTGGAGTCGACAGAAACTGTAACATCGCTCAGGGGGTAGCCGAGAGCTAAACAGTTCAGAACCTCGATTTTTTTGATCTAGTCTCACGAGTGCAATGTGAAACATAGATGAGAGTGCAAATTCAACAACTTTTATAAAAAGTCTATTTTGTTACAAGACCTTTGCCAAAAATGAACTACATCACCAGATCTCAGAGTTGCCACCTAATATTTTGGAAAAATTAGGAAACCCGTGACTTGTGCCAAGGCCACTGTTCATCGTAACCAAAGATGTCTCGGTTTTGAACCTTAGGTACAAGGGGAAAGGTCATTAATTGGGCACTCCTGCTTATCTGATCAAAAGATCTGCCTCTACTAAACCATGATATGAATTTTATTAATTTTATATGTTTATATTCTAATTATTAAATAAATCCTAAAATTTATTGATTAGAGCCTAAATGTTACATTTTTAGCCCCCTGAAATACATTTTGTTAGTCCATTTATTTTTACTATTTTATAATTTTACAAATTTTTGTGTATTTTATATATTTTGAGTGTTTGTACAAAAATTAATATAAATAATACATTTTTAATATTATTATATTAAAAAGGTGCACAGTATTTGACTGTGCACCCATGCCACCCATGCGCATTTACTTAATTAATATTTAATATATATATATATATCTATATATCATCTTATTTGTTTGTTTGCAGGGGCTTTTGGCTATAAATTGAGGGAGAGATCAACAAAGCAAGGGGACTCAGTAAGCTTCAGCCGAAGCTCTGAAGAAAAAAAAGAAAAAAATAAAATAAAATAAAATAAAGAAAGAAAGAAAGAAAGAAAGAAAGAAAGGGAGAGTGGGAAGGTAGGTTTAGAGTTTATATATTTTATAGTGCTTGTAATATTAGTGTGTCGAACTTATTTTCATATCTTAGGGTTAAAATGAAACTCTGATCATGTGATTGTGGTAGTTCGTATTTAATTTTGTAGATTTTTAATTGATTTGGGTTCTGTTGTATAACTCAGATTTTTGTGCAAATAATGTTTTATCAAATTATGTGTTCACTAGTCATGAATACATGCTATACAATTGTTTTCACCACTTGTATATTGAAATTGTTAGACGAGTCATACCCAGTGAGACGGGCCATGTATCAACTTTAGCTTAGTTTAGTTTAGTGGTGACGGTCCATACTAAGCAAGATGATTTGTGACTTTTTGATTTTAAAACACAAAATCTTTTTAAGTGATGTGTCCTAACCAAAACATATCGTAGTACCCTTTTTAATGATATTCTACAATCTAAATACAATGACCCCCTATTACAAGGTTAGTAGTGGATTCTAAACCCTAAGGTTTTCTTTTTCTTACTTTTCATTTTAAAAATCGAAATCTTTGAACTAAACATAGATTGCCCTAGTCTCTGTGATTCGACAGCTATTCTCAACCACTATACCTCATAATAGTAGTTGCTATCGATTTTATTCATTTTATTTTGGTAAGCAAACGGCAACATCAAATTTTGGCATCGTTGACGGGGACTTCTGGTAAGTTTTTTTTTTTTTTTTAGAAATTTCTTTTAGCTTTTGTTTCTATTAATTTTTCATTTTGTGTAGATTGTCTAGTGCAGGTGAACTACAAAAAAAATCAAAAAAAAAACATAAAAATCATAAATAAATAAAAAAAAATTCATACCGTTTCATTAAGGAAATACCCATGCTGGGCATATAACTTGCACTACAAGAAATTGCATTTTTCGCAACACAACAAAATATGTTGCTAAAAGGGAAAATTCGTCGGCAAAGAGTTTTGCTGACACACAAAGCTACGTTGGCAACCCGTAGGCAAAAGTGAGTCGGAAAAAGTTTTTGCTGACGAAATTATCATTGCGTTGGTAAAAGTATTGCCTTTAGCGACGAACATAGACGTCGATAAAAGCATTCATCCATCGTCGGCAATTTACCTTGCATCGGTAAAAGTCATTCAAATATGATGATTGGGTGGCACTTTTCGCGACACAAATTTGCATGGGCAAAAACTATACTTTTAGCAACAAAATATGTGTCAGCAAAAGTAAACTTTTGGTGACACCTTTACGTCGATAAATTTTGTCATTTGCCTACGATTTGTTTGTCGATAAAACTTCACTTTTGGCAACAACAAATTAGCATTGGCAAAAAATACACTTTTAGCTACACAATATGAGTGGGCAAAAGTAAACTTTTGACAACACATTTACATCGGTAAATATTGCCATTTGTCGACGATTTGTTTGTCGATAAAGCTTTACTTTTGGCAACGACAAATTGACATTGGCAAAAAATACACTTCTAGCAACACAATATGAGTGGGCAAAAATAAATTTTTGACAACACATTTACCGACAAAAATAATTGAAAATAATTTATATATTTTTATAAGTTTTACAGATTTACAATAGGCATCCCTCAAGCACCACAATTACAAACTAATAACATTGATAGGAAATCATCTAAAATTGATGTGCAGGCAAAAAAACACTACTGAGACTGCTTTTAGAAGCAGTGTATAAAACTTAAAAGAGTAAACTCACTAAAATACCCAAATACATCCAAATTGTGAACCCACACTAGAAACATCAGATAACAAAATGAAAACATGAAACTAACAAAGATAGGCAAAACGGCATGACAAATCACCCACAAACTTATGCAGCAGACCAGAATCTAGTAGCAACCGCGTCACAGCAACATTGCAGCAGTGGCGGCCCAGCAAGCCTCAACCACCAGGGCAGTAGCAGCAGCAGACCAACAAGCAGCAGCATCAGCCACCAGCAAAAAAAAGGATCTGGTAGCAGCCTCTATTGATTAATGACAACTTTAAAACAAAGCCCAATTAGCTTTTTTGCCCTCTCTTATATTCCGGTGTTGTTTGATCCCAAACTTGCAAAAACCCTGCACAACACTCTCTGAAAACACTTAGCAAAGGAAAACAAAAAAGGATATCCCAAAAAATCTAAATCTTTAAACAAACAAACTCATATATTAGTCCATATTAAAACTATTCCCAGAAAGTAGACAATAAAATTAGTTGATTGTTCATGTAAGCATAATTTCCCAATTTCAAAAAGTGCACATACCTAACCTATATCACAAATGCATTATGAATTGGCAACCGATAGCAACCCACTGCATCGATATGTACCAAGATATATCACATTTACAAAGTAACTGAAAAACTCTAGGGCTGAAGTTAAAGTAACCCAACAGGGATTTGATTAAAATCCATTACAATTCAAGGACATGCCTCCAGCCATGATTTTAAGATTTCACAAGGACAACCACACCAGGCCTAGCAGCACTCATGTGGTACCTAATGTTTTTTTTAATATTATTTCCCAGTTGCTACCCAAAGTTCAAAATCTCGTTTCCACTACTATTACACTCATCTTAACTATTTCACACTATAAACCCCTAATATCGAATCCTGGCTTGCACACTTTTTTTTTTCTTCTGAAAAGTATTGCACACAACAATTTATTGTATTTGTTTGACAACCCCCACAGGGAACCTACTAGTTCTGGTAGTTAGTGCCTTGCCAATTACTATTTTTTTTTTTTTGAGCCTAGGTCTTACATTTGATTGGTTGAGATCATGTGCTAATCTACTTGACACATGTTCTTAAACATTCATGCATTTCTCCTACGCCTTCGTTATTTTTTATTTTTATTGATGTATGTTTGACATACTAAGTAGTACTCAATTAATTTACATCAATAAACTATTTTTGTTGATAAAGAAAAAAAAGGCTTGTAACAGGGGACTAAATTACCAATCCAATAAGTGTAAAGACTACCAAACTAAGAACGGATAGATGGAATTACCAATAAGTGTTTGCGCAAGGCTATTATTCTCAAGGTAGTTGTAGAACAGAATTCTATGATCTTCATCCATGCAACAGCCATAGAGCTTGACTAAATTTTGGTGCTCTATATCTGAAATCACTCTAATCTCTGTCAAGAACTCCTTTACTTCTTGACTTGATTCAGGTGAAAGAACCTTATAGCAGCAATATTTCCATTTTTAAGCCGTCCCTAACCATCAATAAGCAAATTTTATTTGAAAACAAGGTGTTAGTCTACAGAAGCAAGACCATAAATTAGTATTTTATTATATGATGATAAAGTAAGAATTCTTCTGGAAATATGTCAACCAAATATACGCCTATTACCTTATGATCCATGCTTTCTAGAGCTAGCAGGGCATCGTCTTGACTAGTGTACTGAATAAAAGCATACCCTTTTGACCTCTTCACCGTTTCATCCATAACAAGCTTAACTGTCAATGCAACTAGATAGAATTAGCAAACTTGAAGCATGTAATGGAACAAATAGGTAGACAGGATACTTTCTTTTTCTTCTTTTCATGAACCAAGGAAAAAAAATATATGATTAAGAAGTGCATCTTTATCCAACTCAGCATAGAAAACTGCTGCAAAATGAACTCCCAATCCTAATACAATACCGGACCAGTAGTGCAGCAGAACATCAAAACCAGACTCTCTCAGCACTGCCTCACTCCATTTTGTAATCCAAGAGCATAACAAAACAGATCAGCAATGATGCACAGAACAAAACCACTAAGTCCCACCTCTCTTCTAATAAGAGACATGATAACATATTTTTTCCATCTAAAATGCTAATGAATTAATAATAATAAATTAATAAATTTTATATGAATTAGAACTTCCCAGCTCATCTTGTTTTGACAGGTCATAAGTAGCACAACACTCATAGATTTCTTGAAGAATGATGACAGAACATGAAATATGTAATATAAAAACATTCTGCAGCTGTTGCCAATAATACATCCCCAACCAAACCTAGTAGTCTCATTTCATAGAAACAATAAAAGTCAAATCACTTACCCCTGGTTTGTATTTTATGTCAATTTGATGCATATAGTTCTAATTGTATCAATTTTATTTTTGAAATTTTGACATTGTATCAATTTAGTCCAATTTTTAATAACTTTTTTGATATTAGATTGAAATCAAGAGGCAAAATAGATAGATCAGCAAGTGAAACTAAGAATCAGTAAATAATCAAAGAACAACATGCTTGCCCTTCCTTCATGTCTCAAATGAAACTGGCCTCTGAATATTTGCAAACAAAAGAAAACTACAATTGAATCAGTAAATAATAATCAATGAACAACATGCCTGCCCTTCCCTCATGTCTTGAATGTGCCACAATGTGAAAATTTACCGTAGATGTCTCTCCACAGTCATTGCAGAGGATCCAAACCTAATCAATCGCGACACCAAATTGTTAATACGTGGAATGACAAAGTCAGAGATACGCAGAGTTGCAGATTAGCTATAATATGACATCTTTACCATCTTATTTTTGTACAATTGAGGCATGGGTGTCGAAGCAACCTGAATTTTTTTTGTTGAACAGGTCAGCCGGGATACAAACCCATATTGCAAATAAATACAATTAAGGTAAGTATAGCATGATATCATTGGTATGCCTCGTGATCAAGCCTTTGCCACACTTGAGACATGTCGCAATATGATTTTGAACAAATGGGGCATGAATACCTACAAACTTGAGTTAATATGAAAGGTATTTGCAGAGAAATATGAGTTTATTTAAATAAGAAAAATAATATAGTTGCTCTATTTTCTCATTTACTTACTGTAAATGCTGTTCCATCTCCTTCACGCATTGCAAGTGTATAGTGTGCCCACAAGGCAAGACTGTGATGTCTTTTGTTGTCTCAAAAAGATACTGCATAAAGAAATGGATCAACTTAGCATGAACAAACAGTTTGCAGATCTATTCTTACCTTTTAAGTTGTTTTTAAGTTTACCTCAAAACAAACAGGGCAATTATGGTGCATTGCTTTTTCTATGCAGATATACGAATCCTTCATCAACCTTGAGTAGCGAACAACCTGAAGTAGAAAGAACAAATTTCCCAAAGCCATCACTTCATGACCAATTTTTTTGTAGTTTTTTTGTTATTTTTCCCAACAGAAAGAATGATAAAACAACCATGAACAACAGAAAAGAAAAGGGTACTCAAAAATTCATATAGGTGCTTACCACATTTATTACAATGGAAAAAGTTCTCCTTGCCTCCAGTTCTGAGATTTGAAAACATAACAAAAATTAATTAGATAAAATGGAATTCATTAAGAAAGTAACTATTTAAAGTACTTTAAGATGGTGTATCCAAATTAAAAATATATATATATATATAAATTGAATTCATTATGAAGGAAAATAAAAAATAACTAAAATGCATTATAAGGGAAGTTAGAAAAGAAAGAAACCAGAAGAAAGAAGGGGGTGCAGAAAAAATATGAACTGTAACAGAAATGAAAAGAAAATGGAATAACATGATAAAGATTTTAACCTGCAGATTCCACATTTATCACAATGGTATTGATTCTTCAAAACCTAGAGATAGAAATCGTGTTGTTTAAGCAAGTATATAATAACTAGGCTTGAATTTTTTTTTTTTTGAACAAATTCTAACAAAGAGGCTTACATCATCGTCAAAAAATTTGCATTTTGAGCAATAATACTTCCCCATGCAAACCCCACATTGGATGCAGTTTTGTTGAACCTGAAACGAGAAGGTAGAAAGCTTAAAACCCATTGCATGAATTTTACTTTATTCCCACAATTTTCTTGGCCTTTTGATAAATGTAGCCCATATGGGAAAAGCATTGCTCGCTTTCTACCTTGTTACTAGAAAAAAATAATAATTCTAGTGCTTTTACTTTTATCATTATGTAAGCTTTTCAGCGAGGAGACTTACATCTTGTTCCGTGTGACACAATGAGCAGATGACCTGAATACAAATATAGAGCACACAAATTTAGATTAGTGTTTGAATTCTATGTTATAATCACTACAAACATTAAGTATATATGTAAAAATAAATAAATAAATAGAAGAAAAAGAAACCCAGGTTGCAAAATATGCAGAAAAAGATATGAAAAGTAACTAAGGAAAGAAACAAGAGATGGTTGATGAAACCTTATCCACAGGGAGTTGCATCTTATGATTTAATTTAATCCATATCGTTTCCAGGCAAAACTACATTTTCAAAGACCAAATGTTGTATCACAGAATCCATGGGATCCCAAAATAGCCCCCAAAAAATAAGATTCCCATTTTCAGCACACCACCATTCCCATTCTCAATCAGAACCACTATTCCTTAATCAAGAGCTGTGTGGCTGCATGAGTCACTGAAGCAAGAAGAAGTACAAATGAGCATATGAAGTGTTATATGCTACAAGATTGGAACTCAGGAAATGTCTTTAATGCCACACGTTAGATGATGAAGAAAAATTGTAATCAATAAAAATAGTAAATGTCCTGAGACAAAAATAATCACAGTATTTCAACCTCTCTCATCTGCTTTAGTTTTAGATCGTGAACAATTACGCATAAGACTGTGCACATCACCCTCTTGTTGTCTGTTTATTCTTCTTCTTTTATATATACATATGTGTGCGTGTGTGTGTGTGTGCGCACAATTCGTAAACCTTGTAGTGTAGCCATGTTCAATTATCCATTAAGGTAGGTTTTGGTTTTTGTTTACAAACATTTTTTATGCTTTCCTCATGTTTCTATTTCCAAGCTAACTAAAATAATGTACTGAAATGAAATTCTGACCCTTATAGTGTTTTTACCCTGGCTGGTACATCTTCAGCTTTCACCTTTGCAGAATGAATTTTAATAATGAAAACATTGGAAACAATCAGGTGTTCTTTATTTAGCAAAAAGATTACAGAAGAAAACATACTTTGAGAGTGGAGCAGAGCTGTTTCATGTAGTTATCTCTAGCATTCAATAAAAGCATCACCAGCAATGGCTTCTATACGTCTGATTCCAGACGCAATCCCCTGTTCTGAGTTTATTTTCAAGCCACGTATTTCAGAAGTACTGTTGACATGAGTGCCACCACATAGTTCCATGGATACACCTGGAACCTCTACAACACATACCTAAAATAATGACAGTATTTGAAGGAAAAATCAAATCCTATGTAAAAGTATGTTCCATAAGTTACAGCATTTATGTGTTGTGAAATGAGCGTATATTTTAACACAATTTTCTGTCAGAACTCAGAAGTACAAAAGAAATGATTTTATAGAAACTTGAACCTATTCTCCATATTTTTCTCCGAACATTGCAATAGCCCCAGCTTTTTTAGCATCAGTTAGAGGCATCACTTTAGTTTGCAGAAGTGTAGAGTCCTCAATCTAGCTATTGATCAGTCCTTCAATCTCCATGAGCTCATTATCCAAAAGTGGCCGGTGGAAGTTGAAATCAAATCTAAGACGATCAAAAGCCAGCAATGAACCGGCTTGTGATGTGTCCTGGCCTATTACTTTTTTAAGTGCAGCTTGTAGCAAATGAGTAGCAGTGTGATGAACTTGCCAAAGAGCAAACAAGGTTCACAAAAAGTCTAATAGAGTTTCGAGATAGAAAAATAAACTAACAAACACTACTGTAGAAGTTCGCATCATTAAATATGCAAACAAGTGAAAACAAGTTAATTATACTGTAAATGTGGTAAACTGTATTATTTAAGCCAATACCTTAGCTAGTTGCCTCAGCTTTGCATCTACCACAGCTTCCACTTCACTGCTAACCTCTCATCAGAGTGTGCTAAAGAAATAAATGAAAGATAATCAAATTAAATGAATTTAAACACCTTAAATAACAAAAAATTATATATTATAATTACACGAAATCGACAGAGTCATGGAGGTTGATGACAGACCTTAATTTATCAAAATGCAGCGTACATACAGGCATTGCAATTTCACATTGAAAGTCACTGAGGTTTCCGGAAAAGCTATAATAATAATAATAATAATAATAATAATAATAATAATAATAATAATAATAATAATAAAAAAAAGATCAAACAAAGGTGCGAAAGCAGATTGAATTTGAACTAAGATGCATGCATCAACATGAAACGAATGCACAAAAAATTGTCTAATTAAATCATAACACTTCTCATCTAACGATCAAACAAAAACTAATTAGCAGAGAAATAAAAAATAAATACAAAAAAAACTAGAATCAAGTTATCTTTGAATCTAAACTAAGATGCATATATCAACATGAAACGAAAACGCGTCAATTTGTCTAATTAGATCATAAGACTTCATCTAACTATCAAACAAAGAATTAAACAAAAAATGCTAACTAGAATAGAAATTTATCTTTTGTCTAATTAGATCATAACACTTCTAATTAGCAAAGAATGAAACAAAAAAGCTAACTAGAATCGAATTTATAACGGCAAAATACAAATGAAATCAAGCACAACATTACTTTAATTACCTAACATTGAGAATGGGAGACTCGAGAAAATCATGTATGATTGGAGGCAATCCAATAGGGGATCCAGATCATGAGGTGTCGTTCAAAATAGAGATATAATGGCGAGAAAATATTGAGTCAGAGATTGGAATTTGCACCATCGACAACTAATAATCACTAGTAAGAAGAGAAGAGACATCCACAATCAGATTGCTGAAGCAGAAAGTGCAGAAGGTGTGAAAGTGGGTGGGTCGATTTGGGGGTGGGTTTGCTTGAAGGTATGCGAAAAAAACCCTAGAGGCCGAAATTGGGGGAATAGAGATAGAGATGCAAAGATACAGAGAGAGAGAGAGAGAGAGAATTATGAAGGACATACTTGGGGGTAGTGCTCCAATGGTGGATCGTAATGTGAGATAAGAAGAGAATGGTTGCTGGTTTGCGATGGTGACATCAATGGCGGTGGTGGTCGTCGAGGCAATGGTGAGCGGCGGTGGCCATGCGATGATGTGCGACGATGGACGATTGACGGACACTATGTGGTCCTGTGCGACATTAAGATGAGCAATGGTGGCTTCGACGTTGATGCTCTACATAATTGAGCCCTTGCCGGTGGGATGGGAGTGATTCTCATCATTCTTTGAACATGTGTTTCCTAATAAGACTAGACAAGAGACTAGTAATAATAAAAGATCTTATGATGCTATTACTAGTCA
>NW_021026031.1:2159867-2247908 GCF_004153795.1 Camellia sinensis
TTAGGCAGCTGTTACGCTGGAAGGCATAGAAGCCATCCTCCATACACGTGTAAATGGAGGGATAGCTTTAGGCCAAAAAGCTTGTTGTAGACGCGCCCCCGAGGGCCTCAATACTACAGTTTAAACTCAAATTGTCACGGTTCTGAATCTGATCTCGCAAATTGCAATGCAAGACCGATTAAATCACCAAAGAGTCCAAATCCGGCAAATCGTTTTGGAAAATTGATTTTTAAGAAAGAAGTGCCAAACATGGACGTTTTGCCAGATACAGAGTCGCCACCAATATTTTATTTTGGGGGAATTTAGGAAACCCTGACTCGTGCCTAAGGCCACGTGTCCGTCATCCCCAAAGTTGCCTCGGCTCGGGAACTTGGGGTACGATCGGGGAAGGTCATCTATGAGGACCCCGCTCGCTCGATCAAAGATCGGCCACTACTAAACATGATATCTAGTTTTGAAAACACATGTGTTCTTGTTCTGGTTAATTAGCTAGAATTACTATGTGATGCGCGCAACAAAAACAAGTATAGACTAGATCGCCCAATTTGGAACAAAGGCATCGCATATCCATCATTTATTTGGAAAATGGTTTGAAGTTTGTTACTCGTAAGTAGGCTAAAATGCGAATTTCCATGAATTGTTCCAATTCAAGTAATCCAACATTCACCCAGAAGCATTCAGACAGTTAAACACATAAGCAGTTAGCTTCATGGCAAGCATGTTATCATGGCAATCAATGACACACATGTAGTATGCTAAAACATAAAAGCTTACCTAGTACTCCGAGCCAAAACAGGAGCTAGTTAGTAATCAAATGCATGATCCTAGCTCTGTTAAGATGGCTAATGCAACACATGCGAGATTTAATTAAAAATAGGCTCGACTATTCTAAGATGGCATAGAAAATGCGACATTTGATACATGTATTCAAATTGGAATTGAAATGCAATGCAGTTAGTATGATGCGCCGAGCCCGGTGCATGCAGTGTAGATTAATGATGCAAACATGCAGGCATAAGTATGCTAGACAAGTGAATGGATGCAAACATGTAAAGCATAAGTATGCTAATTGAAACATGACCTAAAACTAACCAACAAAAGCAGGTAAGTAAAAGGGAGAAAGAAATGGAGGTTGGAAGACATGCACACACGCACGCACACTTATTACAAAATTGGCCCTGTCGACGGAGGGTTCGAACAAATAATACATGTCAACTAATTAACTAACTAACAAGCTAATTAATTATTACATGACCAAATTGAATAACTAGCTACAACTAATTATTACAAAACTTTAATTAATTAACAAATTAACTAATTAAATTACAAAATCAAATGCTAACTAACAAGTAAGCAATTAAACAAAGCTGCCTCAGCAAGTTGAAGAAGGTGAACATGCATGCTCGGTTCCCGTCCCGGTAAGCTCTCTGGATTCTCTTTTCAAGCTCTGTTTGCAGGGTGTCCTTGAGAACCTGCTGCTGGAACTTACCAAAAACATGCTGGGGAGTGCATCAGTGGCCTGCCGGTCATGGGGAGCTACTGCCGACCATCTGCCGGCCAAAGATGGCACACTGCCGGCCAAGGATGAGGAGGTGCCAACCACTGATGTGCTGGGACACCAAGCTGCAGTAGAGCACAAAACAGAGAAAATGGAGCGTCTCCCAAGGGTATGTATGCACTATGCCATCCCATATCATCTCAAAACATCAAGGGAGAGGCATAGTCGGATCTACGACCATCAATCACGCATCCTGATGCATGATGGCCAAAGATCCAACTTGTGTAAATCAATATGAAAATGAATGTACAAATAAACACATAAATGCCTAGAACTCTATCATGGATAATCAAAAGCGTCGGCGACCGAGAATTGAGGCACGTTTCATCACTTGAAGTATGAAACGTTCCTCGTTCCTCGTGCTCGGATTAACACTTTAATCCAAACGACAATGCAAAGCAAGCATGGCAAACATGCAATATGTCGTAAGGATGCAAACATGCAACTACAAGGCATACTCCATGCAAAGTAAAGCAAACATGCAACGACAAATAACGGAGCTAGCATGCGACAACATGTAATGTACCAAGTATGTAATAAACATGCAACAACATGTAATGGAACTAGCATGCAACAACATGCAAAGATGGAGCAGGCATACAACAATATGCAAGGTAAGCATGCAACAACATGCAAGGGATGGACTTAAAACAAAATAGGCAGACCTCAGATATGCCTAAATCAGTGGCCATAAGGTGCTGAATTGATAGTACAAAATGCTAGACAAGCATGCATCCCAATGGGCCTAAGAATTAAGGCATAAAGACGCAACTCTTAAGCACACTTAAGGAGTGAAAATCATGCAAGTATGACAATACTACATGCTTTGAAATGATGTTAGGAATGATGCCAAATCACACACATAACACAAGCATGGCATGCATGAAGCTCAAAAGCTAAGAACTAGCAAAGGGACTTAAGCCATGGCCATGCAAGGCAACCCCCAAAGGGCTAAGGGAACCTAAAACAGTCCCAAGGCAGGTCCAAACAAGGCTAAAAACAAACTTGAAGCTAGCAGACACAAGCTAAAACACAAGGCCACAAACATGGAGCATGCAAGGCTACAAAAAAGGCAATGCACTACACCTATTGAAACCAAACATGGCATGACTTGGACAACATAAAACAAAATTACATCATGGTATGACAAGACCAAAAATGCACTGATATGATGAGCCAAAGGCTTAGGCTTAACGACATGCACAAAAGTTCATTCTTGAGGCATAAAGAGCCAAGCCTCCAAGGAATTAAAAGCATGTCAAATGCAAGTGTATGACTACATTTCATGGACTGAAATAACATTTAGAATCATGGCAAAGCATGCAAACATCACATGTATGGCATGGTAGGGGCTTCAAAACCCAAGACTAGCCTAAGCATTTACACTATAGCTATACAAAGCATGAGTGATAAGGCCATGGCAGCCCAAAACAGTGTTAAAACACCTCAAAATAAGAACAAAATCATGCTAGAGCAAAGCCAAAATATGCTAGGATGATGAGTCAAAGCATCATGCACATAAAGCTAGTAAGCAAGATTTGTTCTACAAGTATGTGGAGCATGCAAAATACGACCAAACCACCAAAAGATAGAGTCATGACATGCCAAATGATGACCAAATGCATGCTGAAATGGACTCAACATAAGCTAGGATGACATGCTAAAGCAAGAAGCATATAAAGCTAGTTTATGAGATTTACACTACAAGTGTATTGCACATGCATGGAGTGACAAAACCAACCCAAAAAAGATCTAAGGCATGGTAAAACATCACAAAAAACCTACTGAAATGGACTCAACAAAAGCTAGGCAAACATGCTACTTTGATGAGTTACAGATGGGATTACACTACACATACAAGATGCATGCAAAAGGTGACCAAACCAGCCATGGACAGAGCCAAGGAAGGTCCTAAAATCCAAAAAAAAAAGGCCTGAACCAAGCCTCAAATATACATAGAGGCATGCTCCTTTGGAAGGCCAATAATGCAAGCAAACAAGAACCAAAAGAGAGGGGGCCACCCCCTCTGATTTGAGGCCTCAAAACCACATGCCTGCCATTGAAAATCCGCTGGATTTCAGTGGTTAGAAGGCCAAACCAAGGCTAGCTCGGACGCCTTAAGGCATGGCTCAAAACAAGGCCAAACAAGGCCAACAAGAGGGTTGAAGACACTCAACAGCCAAAAGACCTTAAACAAACTTCAAAAGAACTTAAATAGAAGACTTTTTCAGTTGAAAGAAAGGCCTAAAACAATATGCAAGGATGGCCAAAATGAGGTACAAAAAAGTGCTAAAAATGGGAAGAAGCTCACCCTTGAAGATCAACTTCGAAACCAGCAACTTCAGGGGGTAAAACCTCACTTTCAGAGCTTAAGAAGTCCTCCCAAGAACCTCAATCCGATGGTGGTGGTGTAACTCCAAGTGTTGTAGTGGACATCCCCAGCTTGGTTTATCAGTTTTCTAATGTCGGTGACCATGACAATCATCACTAGCAGGGTGTTCGGCGACATGCGCTTGGCTTGTGCATGCTGTCTCATTTCTTGCTTGCCTCAGGCTACGGAGGATCTAGCGTCCGTTTGATAGAAGTTGCCCAAGGCTTAAAAGAGGGCAAGAGCTGTATCGCCATGACACTAGTTGAGACATTGATGGGTTTAGATGTTTTTCATCACCGAGAGACGACTAGATTCGCAGGGAGTCCACTACTACAGCAGGTAATGTTTCCCACCCTATCTCACATATATTTCTCACATCACTCGGCCCTTAGACTCGTTTTTTCTCTCAAAACCCTTTTCTCACTTTTCTCTCAACGTACACCTCTCTATTTTTTAATCTCTCATTTTTCATCCCTCCCCAGATATGGTTGATGGATAAATTGAAGGTTGTGGACTCATGCCCTGCATATTCAGCTCGCGGCTATTTCTTCCAGCGACATCTAGTCGATGCCGTTGACGAGGAATGGTGGTGTGAATGGATGTGCAGTCTACCTGCTTCCAGTATTGCTTGGCGCTGCCCTTGGCTCAATCTACTGGCGATCAGTTACAGCATGTCTCGCTAGCTTGGGATTCAGTTGATCGGCCTGACTCACTGTGTCTTTCACTTCCCATTCTGATTGCGGCATCAGTTCGGACATGATCAGACTTACCCAGAAGAGGGGATAGAGTACCGTGCTGCATTTCCGGTCCGAGGCACACAGCTAGCTTGGTATGCTACAACATAGAGGACGAGAGAGCTTCTGGCCACCGCTCCCACTTTCAGTTGCACCCTCTCTGATGAGTGTATAGCTTGGCATGATGAGGAGGCACAGGTTGGGCCTACTTTGGCCTCAAAGGCTTCCACAAGCTCTGGGAGGGGATGCAGGAACACCTGACTATGCCCTGAATTTATTGCTTTATCAGTACTTTCAAGTTTTTCTTTATGAATGTAATAAAAAGTAACTTCAATTTGTATTCAAGAGTTGGAGAACTCTGTACTAAAATCAATGTAATTGAAGGTTGTCGGTACAGAAAATTTTTCGTTTGGTCCAAAAATGGTCTAAGTTGTAAAAAGATTAATTTGAGCAAAATCAACTTTTATTAAAACTTTTCAAAACCATTTTCGATGTGGATCACCACTGGACACGCTCGAGATCTATCACTGAGATGTACAACTCCGGATTCTAGCAACTAGAAAGTTGCCCCTAGTCTGAATAGCACTACACTGGAGATCACAACCGAGCTCTTGAATGCAAAATAGAGAAAGATGACCAAACATGATCACATAGACAAAGCTGATCGAGGAAGTGTTTATGGCTGGACTTCAGGATAAAGTTGCCTACGTATCCCAAAGATGGGAATCAAGCCTTACGTAGTTCGGCTCAGGTTCACTAGTGTATTAACACTCTTCTTTTGCGCTCTAACTTTTTGCCAAGGCTGCCCTTTCTGTGTTTTCAACCTTGCGAGCTCAGTTTTTATTATTTCAATTTTTTTCATGCTCTAACTTTTGCCTAGGTCGCCCTTTCGGGTTTTCGGCCTAGCGAGCCACTCAGGGATAGTATTTCTTCAACTTGTCTATGTTGATCGGTTGGGAGAACTCTAGGCCATCTAGGTCCATCAGAATGACAGCTCCGCCCGACCAGATAGACTTAATGATGTAAGGGCCAGTCCAATTGGGTTTGAACTTGCCCCTAGGGTCGTGAATGGGAGCTCGGTTGTCTTTGAGCACTAAATCCCCATCTTTCAAATTCCTGGACTTAACCTTCGTGTTGAAAGGCCTGTCAGTTCTTCGTTGATAACCCTGAACATGATACAGTGCTTTCAGCCTTCTTTCATCAAAGAGCATGAGTTCTTCGAACCTACTTTGGTGTCAATCTGCCTCAGCTATCTGACACTCAACCAATACCCGTAATGACGGAACCTGAACTTCGATAGGCAGAACAGCCTCCATCCCATAAACCAAGGAATACAGAGTTGCTCCAGTAGAAGTTTGAATTGAAGTTCGGTAGCCCCACAGGGCGAAGGGCAGCTTATCTGGCCAATACAGGTAGGTTTCCACCATCTTCTACAGAATGTGCTTGATGTTCTTGTTGGCGGCCTCAACTGCTTCGTTGGTCTGCGGCCGATATATAGATGACTTATGAAAAGCCACGTTGTACTTCTCCAATAAATCAATCACCTCCTTCTTGAAGTGGGAACCATTATCCGAAATAATCTCATTCAGAACCCCGTTGCGACAGGTGATGTTGTTCTTAATGAACTTAGCGACATGCGATGCCTTCAACACCGCATAAGATTAGGCCTCAACCCACTTCATAAAGTAGTCTATCGCTACCAGAATGTACTCATGCCTGTTGGACCCCTTCGAAGTGACAGCTCCAATTACATCAATCCCCCAGACTAAAAACGGCCATGGCGAAGTCATGTTGTACAGCTTCGACGGCGGAATGTTCATGCGGTTTGCATGGATCTGACATTTGTGGCATCGCCGGACAAAGCCAATACAATCCTCCTCCATGGTGGACCAATAATAACCCTGTCTAAGGATCTTCCGAGCTAGCATCACCCCGTTCATGTGCGCTCCACACTCTCCTCCATGGATGGCCTCTATCAGGCGCTTCGATTCTTCAGCACCAACACACAGTTTATGCATCCCGAGATGACCTCTCTTGTACAGTTTACCCCCGCAGACGATGAATTGAGCAGCCATTCTTCGAATTGCCCACTTATCTTTGGCATTTGCCCTTGGTGGACACGCTTCCTTCTCCAAGAAGTTCCAAACGTTGTAATACCAAGGGTTCTCATCTTGTACCTCATCTATGGTATCAATCAGCTCGTGGGCCGGCATAAATTTTTGTTCAATGATGATCGGACGCATCCGGACTCCGAAAGGAATGTCTATCATAGAAGATAGAGTTGTTAATGAATCAGTGAACCTGTTGTTCTCTCTTAACAGATGAGCGAAGTTCAGTTTCTCAAACCGAGGAATCAGCACGTTCAAGGTCTGGTGGTAGTTTCTCATCTTTTCTTCTTTAACTTTCCAATCTCCTTTAGCTTGAGATACAACAAGGTTCGAGTCCTCGATGACGTCCAACCGTTTTGCCCCTAGTTCTAGGGTGGCTTCTAAACCAGCAATACATGCCTCATATTCTGCCTCATTGTTCGATGCCCTGAACCGGATCTTGAATGCTAGAGGTATGCGGGAATTGTCGAGTGCTATTAGCAACACCTCTCTCCTATACCCGTATTGGTTTGACGCTCCGTCAAAGTACATCATCCAAGTCTCTTCTTTGACATGCAGAATGGCCTCATTTGGGAATAGGTACTCAACTACTTCATCCTCTTCCATTGGGTGATCGGCTAGGAACTCCGCTACCGCTCTCCCTTTCACTGACTTGCGCGTCATGTACTTCAGATCAAATTCGGAAAACAAAGGCAACCAACGGGCTAGCCTACCCATAAATGCTGGTTTCTCAAAGAGATATTTGATGGGATCTAATCTCGAAGCCAGTATTACGGAGTGAGCTAACAGGTAGTGCCACAGCTTCCTGGTAGCCCATATTAAGGCTAGACAAGCCTTCTCCAGCGGAGTGTTGTAGGTCTCATAATCCAGTATTTTCTTGCTCAGGTAGTAGATAGCCCTCTCAGCTTTGTCCTTAGACTCCTGTGCGAGCATGCAGCCCATTGTAGTTTCAGTCACCGAAAGGTACAGAATCAACGATTTCCCCGGCTCAGGCGGTGACAACACAGGTGGGTTCTGTAAATATTGCTTGATCTGTTCGAAAGCAGCTTGGCATCGACCGTCCCATTGGAACTTCTTTCCTTTCTTCAAGAGACCAAAGAGTGGTTCACAAGTCAAGGTTAATTTTGCAATAAACCGTCTTATGAATTGCACTTTACCTAGAAAGCCTTGCACCTCCTTTTCAGTCCTTGGTGGTGGTATTTCTAAGATGGCCTTGACTTCGGAAGGATCGACCTCGATACCTCTCTGTGTGATCAAGAACCCCAGTATTTTCCCTGCTGTAACACCAAATGTACATTTCTGAGGATTCAGCCACAACCGATACTCTCTGATCCATTGAAAGAATTTCTGCAAGGCGGTGTAGTGGCCCTCTCTTTCCTTAGACTTGATAATCATGTCGTCCATGTACACCTCCACCTCTTCATGGATCATGTCGTGCAAAATTATGGTAGCAGCCCGTTGATACGTAGCCCCAGCGTTCTTCAGCCCAAATGACATCACCCTATAACAATAGGTCCCCCACGGGGTGGTAAAAGCAGTCTTCTCCCGGTCTTCGGGTGCCATCAAAATCTGATTGTAGCCAGAAAACCCATCCATGAATGAGAGCAGCGCATGCCCTGCAATAAAGTCCACTAATTCGTCGAGATGTGGCAGAGGAAAGTTGTCCTTCGGACTGGCTTTATTCAAATCCCTGAAGTCCACACATACCCGAATTTTGCCGTCATTCTTCGGCACCGGAACTATATTGGGCAACCAAGTTGGGTATTCGGATACTGGCAGGAACCCTGCGCCAATTTGCTTGGTGACCTCTTCTTTGATCTTGAGAGCCCAGTCCGGGCGGATCCTTCTGAGTTTCTGCTGAACAGGTCGGGCCTCTGGGTCAAGAGGGATCCGGTGCTGTACAATCTCAGGATCGATTCCAGGCATGTCTTCGTAGGACCACACGAAAACATCTTTGAAATCTTTTAACAAAGCGACTAAGCGCTCGTGCTCCTCCGAAGACAACGTGGACCCGATCTGGACCTACCGCGGATCCTTCTCAGTACCAACATTAATTTGGGTGATTTCATCAACCAAGGGTTTAACAAACCTCTCCTGTTCTTGATCAAGCAAATATTTCAAAACCGGAGAAATTTCTTCCTCGTCGTTTTGATCGAAATTTTGAAAGCCTTAATTAATGCAGTAAATTAAGGGCACAGAAAAGTACTCGAAGGCCACAGCCGCACAATTCTCATTAATCGATTCCAAATCGCCTGATTCCTCTGTTACAACAGACTCAAAGGAAAAAGCAAAAGATGATCTACACAGGACTGTGGCATCCCGGTTGTCACCCCTAAGAATATTGGACTCAGACTCAGACGAGCTGGAGCCTGATTCCGACTCTACAGACTCAGTGGAATCAGATTCTGGCTCACTACTTGACCCGGTGCTACTTGATAAGAATCCCTCCTCGTATTGCCAGACGAGGGAGGGTACAATGGAAACATCCAGAATGTTTGAAGATGGGCTCACAGCCGTTTCATTCCCAATCATGGACACCGAAAAGTTATCCCCCAAGCACTCATGTACGATCAGAGGATCTGAAAGTAGACAAGCCAGTGCTACCCCCATTTCAATCTCTGAGCTCTCGGAATCCTCCTCCTTGCACTGCTCAACCTCAGTTGGTGGATCTATTTGCTCTTCGATAGAATCATCCCCGAACAATTGCAAGTCAAAGAAAATCTCAAACTCCGGCAACCGCCGCCTGTCTGCATTCAGCCATGGCTCTGGGAAGCCGTAGAATGGGAAGTCCTCCCCCTCCCAGACAAAGTGTCCGTTTAGGGTACCTTGGATAGGCCAATGCACCAACTTATAAGGCTTCTCGGTTTGCTTTGCTCTGGCCCTTCTGACCATCTATTTTCCTTTCCTCACCCAGTCCTTCTTGGTAGGTAGATAACCTAAACCAAAGGTATGTGGGTTGTGCCGCACTTTCGCCGATGCTACAATGCCTTTCCATCCACTTCTCCCTAATCCCATCCAGGGGATGTGCTGGAGCTTGTTCATGAGGTACACAGACTGTGCACTGACATATAACCCCTCATCAACAGCAAGTATATTTTGGACAACCCGAGCCTCGGCTAGGGTAAATCCTGATAGGAACACATCCTCCGCGCCATGCTCAATCTCCAGAACCGGTGTAGACACCTCTGGCGGCGGATGGATTGGTGAATTTCCAAAAACAATAGCCACCCCCTTCCCGCGGGGGTATTTTAACATCTGGTACAGGCTGGAAGAGACTGCCTTCACTTGGTGCAGCCACGGCCGCCCTAGGAGTAGATTGAAGGTTGTGGGAATGTCCAAGACAAGAAAGTCAATATCCTATTGTCCTGGACCAACCTGAGTCTGAGTCTGCATAGTCCCCATCACTTCTCTGCTGGTATTGTCATATGCCCGAATCACCTGGGCAGTTGGCACAAAGTCCACAGGTTTCAACCTGATTGCATATGTTGTCCTTGACGGGCATATGTTGATAGCAGATCCTATGTCAACAAGAACTATTGGTGTCCATTTTTCTCTACACTCCACAGAGATGTAGAGTCGTTTGTTATGGTTGGCGCCCTCAAGTGGCAGTTCCTTGTCAGTGAAGGTCAACGGCGGGGAAGCTCCTCCTGGGAAAACCAACCCTACCAGCTGTTTAGGTGTGGTGTCGATTGAAAGTTTGGCTTTGTCCATCGCAAAAAGGACAGCTTGTCTATGAACTCTTGAGGCCATAAGCAGTCCCCAGATGGAGATGTCTGCTTGGATTTTCTTGAGCTGTTTCAACATAACCTCCTCCTCAAGTAGTTTTTCTTTTTGCTTTTCCGCCTCCTTGTCTTTCCCGGACGCCTCTGGTTGATCTAAGTGTGGGGGCTTGAAATACCGCCCACTTCTGGTCATGTGGTCCACCTCTTCTACATACCAGGTATCATCTGGTTGGTTTTGTCCCTAATCTTCGTCTGTGTGGGCAAGACATAGGTCGTCATCTTCCTACCACATACCGTCAGCAACCGACAGACACCGGTCCGGTTCCATTATAACTATTTATGTGCGCACAGCACGCTCCATTCCCGTGCTCACAGCACATTCCGTCCCGACAGAGGCTTTGGCCTTCCTGGCCCTCTCGAGATCTTCCACCTTTTCCTGCTCAAACTGCTTCAGTGCAGCCTGCTGCTCAGTATCTTCTATACTCAAACTGCTCTAATCCCGAGCAAAATTCTTCACACCAGTGCTCTCCGGCGGTCCATTCTGATTCCCGGCCATTCCGGCCACTGCTGATGTCCCCGTCTCTGACGGACCCTGTTTTGGCTGAGGCTGCTCAATAACATCCGGCTCGTCGCTAAGCCACCCAGTAGCTTCTGCTGACCCTTCCAAATCAAACCAGTTGACAATCACATCTCCCAGATCCTGTTCGTTGAAGAACTGAAGATTGGCAATGTCCTCTTCATGCTCAGCTAGGTCATCTAGCCCTTGATTAGGTCCATCCTCTCGAACTACATAGATCTCTGCCCCAACCGATAGCTCTACTCTTGGCCTAACCTGGCTTGTTGAAGTAATGTAACCACTCGGGTTGTACACAAAGCCTATAGACCCCTCAGGCTTTGAATCCTCATTACTATCTGCCTCAACAATCGACCCAATTCTATCTTCGATAGCAAACACCACCAGTTCGGGTTGGGTTTGGGAGATGTCCAACATGCACAAGTCAGTGCTGTCAGGAATGAACACCTCCGGTTTAGGTAGGTGAAAAGGGTTGATATATGTACTAGGGCCGTATGACACAACCCCAGTTTGGATCAGGTTGATGCGTTTGGGAGGTGGAGCTTGGTTATGTGGTGGGAGTGCGTTGGTGGTGACATTCGGTTTCTCCGGAGGCACGATCACCCTGTTGTCAATGAGATCCTGGATCTCATGACGCAATTGAAAGCACTGGTCGGTTTTGTGACCAAGCTGTTAGTGATAGACACAGCACTTCACCGGGTTATGGGAGGGAGGAAGTTTTTCTAGTAAGGGTTGCGGCTCTAGGGGCTTCAAGTGCCCTTTCTTGATCAAAACCCCCAAAGCCTTGGACAAAGACATGTATAGTAGGGTGAAGGTTCTTTGGCCTCTGGGTGCATACCTGGCTGTTTGCGAGCTACTTCCGGACACACCGATAAAAGGTGTAGCTGTAAGGGTTTTTGGGGTGGTGGTGGTGACCATGGCCACATCTGAAGATCTGGCAGCTGCAGCACTGCTTGTGCCTGCATTCGTACTGTAGTTGAATGCCCTCTTGGGCTGCTCTCTTTCATGGTCAATCAGACCCTGTTTCATTGCGTCCTCGATCTGTACCCCAACCTCATGTATGAGCTTGGGCTAGAGATTGCGCACAACCATCCAAATTTGATCTTTGTCAACGGGCCTGATGGTCATCATCGAGGCTTTAGCCCTCCAACGGGTCACAAAATCGGAGAAGCTCTCCTTCAGCTCTTGTCTGGTTGTCTTGAGATCACGAGTTGTGACCTCGATCTGCGTGTTGTAAGAGTATTGAGCTATAAAGGCCTCAGCCATCTCCTCCCAGTTCCTCTTAACAGAGTCCTCCAGCTTTGCATACCAAATAGCCGCTACACCCGACAGGGTCCGGCCAAACAGGGAAAGCTTCCGCAATCTGGAGAGGCCCATCGGCCTTAGGATGTCCGAGAACAGCTGCAGGTGCACCATAGGATCCCCAGACCCGTCAAAACGGTCGATGGGCGGCATCTTATACCAGTCCGGCAGAGTCACGGCAGAATCGGTATATTTATCCTCTATATCCGGAATGGATTTGAGCCTTCTTGAAAAGCTATTCTAGCTTGCTCACTTTTAGTGCTGTTGGATCCACCTCAAATTCAAACGGTGAATCCACTAGATTTGTGGGCGCTTTGGATAGCTGGGGTAGGATTGGGGGCGAAGCTAGCCCCGTTGGAATGTCCGTATTTTCCTAGACATTTGTAGTCTCCCCGAGTATTGGAACTCTAGGTGGGGGAAGAGGTGGGTGCGAAGCAGATGCTCTAGTTTGCTGCTGTAGCCTGGCAATTAACTCTGCCTGTTGGGCCACTACTTCTGCTTGACGTGCAGCGACTTCTGCCTGGCGGGTAGCATCATGCTGCATGGCTTGCATACTTTCCTGGAGCTGACGCATCATCTCTTCCATGCCTGGCATAATGTGCTGATCCAACTGAACAATCGGTATATCTGTCCTTGCAGTAGAAACTGAGACCTCAGCTTGACTGTTTGCTGGTGGGGTGGATAAGGACCACTGTTTTGGCAACCGCTGTTCTGACGCATTGCGCCTAACTGACCACCGTCGAATAACTAGGGGTAATGAGTAGAACACTGGTTGTCCGTCTATCAGAACCGCGGATTGATGAAGTCTACGACCTCTAACCCAGAGTGCTCGGGGAATATCTGCCTGGTTGGATGCAATAGTGCTAAACTACCTTGCAAAAAAATAAATAAAGCATAATAAGAAAACAGACAACCAGAAAGTGCAGTGTGCTATGTTATGAGCTGAATAAATTAAAGACAACACACAGTTGGCAAACACAAGCTGAAATAATTGTTCTCAACCATTGATCACTGTTCCCAAAATCACTACCCCCAAAACTGAATCTAATGCCCTCAGGTAAAACTGATTCCCAAATACTGATGCCCTCAGGCCTGATACCCAGACTTGCAAATTGATATATGCATTCCTGTAGAGACATACTCTAAAAGCACAGTGCAAGCAAATGAGAGCCAAAACAACCCTATGGTGGGGTAGGGTTTCCCTGTCCTATTTTGTCAATAGCTAGGGTTTCATTACGCACGCAACGGTTTCAAACAACCTACAACCGGAAAAGCAACATGCCCTAGTTTGGAATAGTCACTATGGATTCCGACATGCACTAGGTCGAATGGTCATAAAGGGTGCCTCGGTGTAAACCGAGGTTTGTGTTCCTATCGTGGCAAAGCCCATAACTAGTCAACATTATGGCACACAGCCTTCGGCTAACTGTTCAGGAATAGCAGGCGGCGAACACGGTGTCTTAGGCGCACCAATGCAATGCAATGCAAAGAAACACATAAGTGTAATCAAAACAAGATATCATGAGTTTGAGTCAAGTTCTCTAAGTCCCAGCAGAGTCGCCAGAAACTGTAGACCGCCCGGAGAACTCCCCGGCTCTGCACTGCGAGGGGGCGCGAATCCGTTTTGTTCTGAGCTATTACAGTTTGGACTCAATGTCACGGTTCTGAATCTAATCTCGCAAGGTGCAAAACAAGACCGCTAAATCACCAAAGAGTCCAAATCCAGAAAATCGTTTTGGAAAACTGATTTTTATAAAGAAGTGTCAAACATGGATTGCCTTGCCAGATACAGAGTCGCCACCTAAATGTTTTATTTTAGGAAATTTAGGAAACCCTGACTCGTGCCTAAGGCCACGTGTCCGTCATCACCAAAGTTTTCTTGGCTCGGGAACTTGTACGAGAGGGGAAGGTCATGCAATGAGCACCCCTGCTTGCCCGATCAAAGATTGGCCTTTACTAACATGATATTTTGTTTTTGAAAGCACATGTGTTCTTATTCCGGTTATTAACCTAGAATTACTATGTGATGAGCACAACATACAAGTATAGACTAGATCGCCTAAGTTGGAACAAAACATTGCATATTCGTTTGTTTGAAAACGGTTTAAAGTTTGCTACTCACAAGTAGGCTAAGACGAGGATTTTGATGAATTGTTCCAATTCAAGCAATCCAACCTTTACCCATAGGCATTTAGGCAGTTATATCAAATAAGCAGTTAGCCTCATGGCAAGCATGCTAAGATGGCAGTCATTAACACACATGCAATATGCTAAAGCGTAAACACTCACAGTGTACTCCAAGCCAAAACAAAGAACTAGTTAGAAATCACACATGATCCTAGTTCATGTTAAGATGGCTAATGCAACACATGGAAAAAAATACAACTCAAATAGGCTCGGCTATTCTAAGATGTCATGTGAAATACAACTTAATACATGTATTCAAATTGGAATTGAAATACAATGCAGTTAGTATGATGCGCCGAGCCCGGTGCATGCAATACGGATGAATAGGTGCATGCATGCAAGCATAAGGTATGCTAATCAAAATATGCCCTAAAACTAACCATCATAAGCGGTTAAGTAAAAGGGAGAAAGAAATGGGGGTTGGAAGGCATGCATCACACACATGCACGCTTATTATAATAGTTGGCCCTCTCGACGGAGGATCCGAATAAGAAGCTAACTAGCTAATCTAAGCTAATTAAACTAATTATTACATTACAAAACTAGCTAACTAACAAGTTAACTAATTAAGTACAAAACGAAACTAATTAACTAACAAGTTAACTAACTAGTTATTACAACACAAATAAGCAGCTAAACACATTAACTACTTAAATACAGAACCATAGCATAAACTAGCTAAGGAAATGAGTAAAGAGAGGTCCTTGAGATGAGGGGTGCATGCATGCTTGGTCGCCTCGTTCGAAAATCCGTCGCGATGCCCCAACTTGCCTCTGTTTGCAATTGTTCTCAAAACCTTGCACCAAGCTCCAAAAAACTTCTAACTCACCCTGGGGACCTGTAGGTACATGACCGACCAGTTGTTGGTGTGGGAGACCACCTGCCGACCACTTTTCTTTGTTGCAGACCAGAAAAAGTGGTCCGCCAATTGGTTTTTCTGGTTGGCCGACCAGTTTGTGCTGCACTTCTCCAGTTTGCTGTAACAGAGAGCAAGAAAGGGCATGGCAATGAATTTGCAAGATATGTGTGCACAACCACCCTCCCTATCATTTCATGAGCTCAAGGGAGGGCGGTTCTTGACCCTCGAGCCACTAATCGCGCATTTCAATGCGTGATGGCTGAAAAGCCAAATTGCACAATTCAATATGAAATGAATGCACACATAAACACATAAAGCCTTGACCTCTATCATGTATGATCAAGAGGGTCGGCGACCGGGAATTGAGGCACGTTTCATCACTTCAAGTATGAAACATCCCTCTTTTCTCGTGTTTGGACTAACACCTAATCCAAACAAATGCAACGCAACTCAAGCATGCAAACATGCAATGCAACTTAAGCATGCAAACATGCAATGCAAGGCATGCAAAACATGATGCAACTACATGGTATACACAACGCAAAGAACAACATGGCATACACAATGCAAACAATAACATGGCATACTTAATGCAATGTGACATGATCAACCTAACAAAGCTAATGACATGCAAACAATGCTAATGCATACCTATACAATGCAAGGCAACATAAGCATGCGACAACATGATGCAATGTAACAACATTCACATAACATGCTCGATGGACTTAAACCAAAATGGACAGACTTCAATCATGCCCAAATCAGTGGCCATAATGATGAAAGTAAGGCATGAAGATCAAGACAAGCATGCACATGCATTGGCCCATCAACTAGGCCTAAGAGCACAACTCTCAAGAGTGCTCAAAGAGTGGCAAATGTGGAAGTGTAACAACACTATAAGCACTGAAATAAGGTAAGAAATGATGCCAAACAATTCAATCAAAACAAGCAAGGCATGCTATGGTCCTTAAAGCATGAAGCTAGTAAAGAGGACTACAAAGGGGGCATGCAATACATGGCACAAATGCATGAACCAATCATGGATAGAGCTCAAATAGGTCTAAACAAAGACCAGAACATGCTAAGATAGGAGCTCAAGGACCTAGGCAAGATGGCATACATGTTAGGCCACAAATGAGGCAGCAATGCACAACACTCAAAGGCATTCAAAGCATGAAAGAAGTGGGAACATAGCAATGCTATAAGCTCTAAAATATCATGATAAATTATGCCAAATCATATACATGATGCAAATGAAGCATGCTATGGTGTTCAAAACTCAAAGCTGACATAGGCACTTGTACTACAACTATGCAAAACATGAGGCATATGGAAAATACAACCCAAAACAATCCTAGAGCATGTCAAAATGATGCTAAAACATGTATGGAAGGAAGCCAAAATAAGCTAGCATTGAGGGCATGGAGCATGAACCAAGCAAGGCCAAAAGGGAGGGTCACACTACACCTATCAAGACCAAGCATGAGATGACTTTGCTAAAAAAAATCAGAGTTATATCATGGAAAAATAACCCCAAAAACACATTGAAATGATAGCTCGCAAGCTTAGGCATGAATGCATACACAATGACTCATTCTTAAGGCATAAAAGACCAACCCTTTAATGCATTGAAAGAGTGACAAATGCAAGTGCATGGCAATGAAACATGCAATGAAATCTCATAACAAATGATGGAAAATCATTCAAATAGGGCAACCAAAGCATGCTAATAGACTTGATACACAAAGCTAACAAGCTAGAATGCACTATAGCTATACAAAGCATGGCATGCATGACCAAACCAACACAAATCAGAGCTAGAGCATGCTAAAACATGGACAAAAGCTACTTAGAGGTAAGCCAAAAGCATGCTAGAATGATGGTCTAAAGCATGATACACATTAGGCTAGTTCATGGAATTGCACTACAAGTGAATGGAGCATGCATGGGGCTATCAAACCAAGGCAAAAAAGATCTAAGGTATGTTAAAAAAAACACCAAAAACCTACTGAAATGGACCCAAAACATGCTAGAAAGACATGCTCAAACATGAGGCATACAAAGCTAGTTTGTGAGGATTACACTACAAGTGTATTAAGCATGCATGTGGTGCTCAAGACAACCAAAAACAGTGGTATGCCATCTCAAAATAACCCCAAATACATGCTAAGAACAAGCCAACACAAGCTTAATAAGCATGCTCAAACATGAGGCATTCAAAGCAAGCATATAAGACACAAGGAGAGGGGATGACCCTCTCCTATTTGGTACTAAAACAAGAGCCAAAAGGAATGGCTCAAAACAACGCCTAACAAGGCCTAAGAGGGGGTAGACCACCCCCAACACAAAAGTGACCTTAAACAAACATTTTAAGCAAGCAAAAATAAAAATTTTTGTAGTTAAAAGTTAAACTTAAATCAGCATGAAAATAGGTCCAAAAGCTTAAGCAAATATAAGGGTTTTAAGGGTTAGCAACTCACCCTTGAAGAACACCTTCAAAGCTGCAACTCCAGCACTCTTTTTGAACCAAAACCAATCCAAAAACTTCAAAAACAACCTCAAAGGACCTCAGCTGCAAGAGTATGGTGTTTGAGTGTGTGTTTGTGTGCAATAGTATGATCAAACTACACTTTTGAGCACAAAAATGTAGAAAATGTGCAAGATAGATACAAAGATACATGTATAACTCTCAAGCACAAAATTCTGAACCTAGAGGAGGGAGGGGGAGGTTCTCTCTTATGGAGAACAAGCAACAAGCTTGTTGGACAAGATTTTGGCCTAAAGCCATCCCTTTGTACACATGTATGGAGGATGGCTTCTGTGCCTTCCAGCTGTAACAGCTGCCCTAAAAATATCTCCAAAAAGGTGATGGAAAGCTACCGACCACTTCAAGTGGTCATCCAGCTACTTCTACTGGTCAGCCGACCAGTGGAAGTGGTCGTCCAGGGAAGAAAGTGGTCGGCCATGGTGGGAGATGGTCAGCAACATGAAAGCAAGGCAGTGGTGTGGTGGCCGACCAGAAAAGGTAGCCCAAAGACCAAGAACACTAGTTGGCCGACCAGAAAACTGGCTGGCGAGGAGGAAAGTGGTCTCCAAGGTGAAGAACTGGTCTCCCACCCTTGTACCACCTTCCAAACATGGAAAACAAGGTTTGTACCAAAAACAAACCAAAAGGGATGCAAGACGAGAGTCCGGGAGGCAAGGCACGCGGCCGGGAGCCTCGAAAACTAGTCTACCAGCATCAAAAGTGGTCTACGACCACAAAAGTGGTCTCCCGGATCACAGTGTCCCTCTAGGCAGAGGTGACAAGGTATGGTTCAAAAACCAAGCCAAACAGAGAACGTTAAGCAGTCCCGAGACAAGGCGCACGGCCGAAGGCTCCGAAAATCGAAAACTAGTCTCCAAGCGAGAAAAGTGGTCTACAACCACAAAAAGTGGTCAACAACCACAAAAAGGTGGTCAACAGACCACTCTCTCCCTCTAGGGAAGAGAAAACAAGGTTTAGTCCGTAAACCGAGCCAAAGCACAAAGAGTTCAGAGGCCTGGAGGCAAGGCTCTCAGCCAAAAACTCCAGAAACTCGAACGAGCACAACATGCACTATCACTGAGCGCTCAATCGATGATGTCTGAGTCTTAAGGTCGGTCAAAAATGGGGTGTCTACAATACTACTCTTGAGGCCAGTTAACAAAATAGTTTACCTCTCACCTTAGAAGTATACAAAACCAATCACAATAAGACACATATAAATATTAACACTGAAACAGTTCTAAAATTTCCAAATTGTTAATAAATTAATTAACCTCAAATTGCAATAAAATCTCTCCAAAGGAAATTCAATGTACAACCCTCGCCAAGAGAAATAATTCTATACTTCTGATTCAGAATTCTAACTAAAATATCTTCAGTACTTCAATCCAATCACTACTAAATCTGCTTTGGACCTGAAAAATAATTTAACTTGAAAAGTAACCCACCACAGCTTACTAAAGTATAATGAAAATAAAATCGAATCTGCATAGCTACTCATGTCACAAATAACAACACCAATTACCATATTAAACCCGCCACGAAAGCCTGCACAACTCAAGACGAAGGATTAGTCTTGTGGTTACTTCAAAATTTCATCCAATACCTCTAATCAAACTCACCCTTGCACAACTCTAAAAAGGTACTACCACCTGCTACAATGCCACATGTTCACTCTAGGAATTTTCTAAGCCAACAATAGTCATTCCATAACAATTTTGCAAGACTAACCAAAATAGCAAAAGTACTTCACACCAATTTATTCTCCAATAAGGGGTCTACCAAATAACTTCTTATAAAATAATACCATCACAAAACACCATGAAATAAAATTAAAATAAGGAATTTCCCTCTATTAGGCAAAACTAAATATCTTTTAATTTAGGAAAATCACTTACCACTCAAGGTCCAATACAGCCAAATTAAACCCAATGATAATATTAGATCAACATACCAATAGCACAAATTCTTGCCACACTTATAAAAAAACGAAGGATCAATATAAGGGGTTCAAAACTGTTACACCGATGATACAAAACAATCTTATAGCTAAAGGACAAGCGATACAAAATAACCTCCATTTCAATTGCATGAAAGTCACCGTCATTACACATACCAAACTTAACCTAAAATGCTCACGTATATTTCTCATATTCACAATTTCTAATCCATAAGTACGATTAACTATAAAAATTAACATCAATCACTCACAATGGATCAAGCACTAATTTT
This sequence comes from Camellia sinensis, assembly GCF_004153795.1. Lineage (NCBI taxonomy): Eukaryota > Viridiplantae > Streptophyta > Magnoliopsida > Ericales > Theaceae > Camellia > Camellia sinensis. The sequence goes on from NW_021026031.1 coordinate 2,180,045, forward strand.
CATGATAATACTCAAATCATAGTCACATCAACCATCTCAAGGCACCTGATCATAATCTCCATAGAATCACAACATCCTCACATGATCATTTCAGAAATTCTTTAAAGACATTGCTTTGCTAACACAACTCCCGAGACATCAATTACATCATATCCCTAAACACTTACTGCACTTGGATGCATCAACAATCAACTCTAAGACAATTAGCTCCATAAAACTCAAAAACATAGACCACTTGGCTACATATCCCAAATGTCATCTCATAAGTCATTATATATATATAGATATATATTACTACTAAAAATTCAATCAAAAAGTGCAACCCCAATCAAATTTAAATTCATTCCAATCTATCTCAAAATTATTTATCTCGTTCACCCTCTTAGGATTTGTAACAAAATTATGAACAAACAAACTCTAAGAATTACATCTCTTACTACATTCTATAATTTGTATCATGCTAAGATCATGTTTATTCCCAAGGAATTTTAGAACTAGCTTTACGTATTTCAATGTACACTCCAAAATATTTTATCTTAGGTTACTTTAATTATCATTAAAGTTGCAACCAAACCGTACTACTATAACAAGTTTAATATCTAACTCACTCTACTTTCAAGATTTTTCACATCTAACCCGCTTCCACAAACTTGATGTAAAGTAAAAAATAATTAACTCCTCACAACAACAAACCAGTCGCTACACACACTTTAAGTGACATTTACACCTACAATCATACAAATCAGTTAACCTACGCTTTAATACTAATTTTACAACATCTTGACCAATCATTCCGGCCATATTACTCTAGCTTACACCTTCTTCTTGAGGAAAAGGTATCCTCCTACATGAGAACATCCTGGGCACCCCAAGTGCCTCTATTACGGCTTCTCCTGCTTTATGACATCTTATATAAGAGACAGAATTTAGCTCAGAAGTAAGTACTCCACACTAGTTCTAACACGCTGCATACGGATTAAACATAAACCTACACATGTATCTACATCACATAAGGCAAACCATATAAGCACATAGTCATATAGAGCACATACGAGTTACCCCTCCAAGATATTGACTCGTTCCACAAACATTCAAAGACTTCCAAATAGAAATAGCATTGATCAGGTGCTTTTCTAAAATGACCTCAAAGAATTTCATGGACACAAATCACATCTCAGAAGTTTAACCATATATCCACATAGTCACATAAACATGTTATCACATAGCACATAAGATATGTAACATTTCTCACTAGCGAAATGAACCCACTATGGTAAAAACCACTTCCCACGAGCCCAAAGTATTCAAACCCAGTAGCTCTGATACCAAGTTGTAACGCCCTGAAAATTGGGCAGAGTATATCTATTTATACAACAAACCCACCTGATAGACAGACACATATATCTAGCTAACTATTTCATACATCCATTTCCATTTAATCCCAAATACCAAATACATGTTGTTCACATCTCAATGCTCCAGTTCCAATCCCAAGCATGCATTTTACAACAAGTATGAAATGGAAGCCAAACAAATAATTAGTGCCCTACAGGCTTATAAATTTATCCAAGAATATTCTTGGTTACACAAAATGGAGTTTCAACTCAACGCAAATACAACACTGGGCTTACATTCAACAAATAACAATAAAAAAAAAAATGAAGCCTCAGCTCCGAGTCCTCCCAAGTCAATGCCTTGGTAGAGGCATAGCACCTGTACCTGAAATGGTTTCCCTTATAGGGTGAGCCATAGCCCAATAGAGATATACTACACAGCATATGAACCATGACAAGACTAAAGAAGAGTATGCTCATGCCATGTTCATGATAAAACAATTTATCTCTCTTTTTATAAAGCATGCAATGCTGAGATGCAACAACAGATATAAAACCATTTCTATTTTAAACCATATATGTTACATGAATACAGGCTTTGTGAATCTCTACGTGTGTGTCTGCAAGTAGGCCCTAATGCACTACCACTGTCACTTTTACCAGTAAACTAGAAGGCTCGACACCTAACCGCGTAGTTCTACACCCCCTATCCAGATTCACCAAGTATTCATCTTTTCGCAAATAGATACATTTCCAAACATTTATCAAAGAACAGATACATTTCCAATGAAATGAATGTAATGCAATGTCCAATGCAACAAATGAGGAATGTGGCTCAATTTACCTAAGTCTCATGCATTTCTACAACAATCATGGTTATCCTCCACCGATAGCCCAAAACAGATATTTCTAAATAGATATTTAAATAATTAAATTCCAAAAAACAATTCTGATAAATACAATCGATTCCACATCTTATCAAATATGAACAACTACACTAGTTTTCATATCACAATCACATCTGGTAACCTTTCAAGGTCCATTTCTAACCGTGTCGGTTTTATTCTAACAGATACATTAAACAAAATAATACCGTTAATGCCCAAGAAAACATCATTTTCTTTCCAAACTCATTCTCCAAGCATTATTCAGTTACGACATCCTATTTTGATTGAAAGCCCCAAAAACTAAACGTAATTCCTTTGTTTTCTTTAAAAAAGCTCTTTTGGTCACAAATCGGTAAAAATTTCAAAACCAACCGAATTGAAGTCCGTTTTTGCTCAAATTTAAAACTTAACTCTTTTATAACCTTACAAACATATTCCAAGTTTACAGTTTCGCAATTTGGGCATCAACTTTTTATTTTTCTCAAAATCTCTCTTTTAAGCAAATAAATCACAATTTTTTTTTAATATTCTAATTAAATTATATAGAACTCCAAACCCCCTATAATCAAGTAAAAGTGCATAAAGAAGTGTTGGAAAAATCCCTACCTCAAGCTAGAAGGAGAAACAAGCAAAAATCTAAATTTTCAATTTTGTCGAATTTTGATATCCATCGGTCAAAACGTTGCTCTCACCAAGCTCTTCACTTTGATCTTAAGAACTTTGGTCTAAAACCTAATAGATTTTTGTAGATCAAAGATTTTATATGATAGAAGTAAAAAAAAAATAAAAAAAAATAAAAAATTCAGAGAGAGAGAGAGAGAGAGCAGAGAGTCGAGAGAGAGAGAGAGAGAGAGAGAGAGAGTAAGTTGTGCAATTGAAAAGAAGAATGAAAGAAGTAAAGAAGAAGAAAGAAGGAAAAGAAAAAAAAAAAAGAAATGGGAGAGTAGCACACACGCGGGTCTGCCTCCTTGTTTCAATTAAATAATGTTTTTTTTTCTTCTTCTTTTCAAATCAATACAATTATCTATCTATACATATATATATATATATATATCAATTGAAAGTGTATTTCAACATTATTAATGATAAAAAGATATAATTTTTTCTCATCACAAAATATATCTTGTTTGTTTGTAAACATCACAAAATATATGCCCATTTTATTTACTACAAAAATATATAATTTTTCACCATATGGTACACACCATAAAATCAACTATTAAATAGTTATTATAATCCTATATAATAAATAATAACAACTCCCAAGGTGGTTATTACCAATCACATTTTAAAAGGACCAAATAGTTAAACGTGAGTCATTAAACAAACTCAATTTAAATTAAATCTAAGTCATGGGTCTCATCGATAAGTCAAATATGGTCCAATTATATACCAAAATAGACCCTAACAAATTTATCCCAAATCATGGTCCGAACACCCAAAACTCAATTTTAAATTCTGCTATAAATTGAACTGAACACCAATCAGTCCATGAATTTTTATAAAATAAATACTTATCATTAAATTATGAAATTTTTATCCAACATGCTAGACTCATATGGGAATAACATATAAAAATTTCATAAAAATAAAAACTGAACTATTTTTGCACAGAATTTAAACGACAATCAAAGTCAAAAATTTGCTCAATCAAATTATGCGCTGGCTATTTAAAAAAAAAATTGGGTCATTACATATCCCGAATCCAAGAGCATGAAAACAAACTCCCTTTAAAAAAAAAATTACTTTCCTTAGAAAATTAGTTATATGACAAAAATAAGAGCCAGATATTATGTAATAAACATTTGTGAGTGAGTAAATCAAAGGAATAAAATAATACAGAGGCGAAGAGAATTCCTCGGCCGACTGACTTTCTTTCTTGCATCACATTACTTGACCCAAACATTGTGGATTTACAATTCTTTATTCCTTTGTTTAAATCCCTCAACAACCAATCTCAATATCTTAAGGGGGTGGTTGTTTGAGGAGATTAGGTATGGAATTGGACTCTATATTTATCAAAATAAATAGTCCAAACATTTGGTTAAAAAAGATAAGTTTGAATTAATAGTTCGGTCGGATTAATAGTTCCACATATGTAGAATAATTTAATCACATGAGATATGTAGAATAGAAATTGATGGACTCAACTATACTTTTAATTAGCTAGTTAAATGATGAAATTGATACAAGTAAAAGATTTCTTTCTTTTGTTTTTTTAAATATATTTTTTAAACACATTAGATTTTCTTTAAACATGTGTAAATTAATCTCATAATATAAAATTGTATTTTCTTTCTTTCTTTATTTATTTTTTTAAAGCAAAATCATAAATAGAAATATAGTTCTAATGTAGTTTTTAAATATAATTAAAAATGGCCCTATTAAAATAAAATAAAATATATTTCAAATTTAGCATTGCTATTGTAAACAATTCAAAATGACAAAATGGTCTTTTAAGAAGTTATCATTTTCATAATTTCTTACATCTAATTCTATGACAAATCAAATATGAGATACATATGATTTTTAGTTAAATAGTCTAAGAACGATTTATCATTACATCGTAATTCCTATTGGGTCTTGTGGATCCTAACAAGTATTGTTCACTAGATCCTAGGTCTATTGGGGGGTTTGGGGGTCCTCTCTTACCAACTATTTTGGGGTATTTGGTAATTTCTTGTCCGCGTTGCCATAATTTTATACTTATAAACAAATGAAGGGATCTTTTCTGTAAGAGAGTTGTATTGTTTTTTTTATATTAGTGAAAATTGCAGCATGCGTACCACGTAAATCTTGTGTGCGTATGATTTCTTCTATTTATTTTATCTTTTTTATTTGTTATTTCGTGTCTCACTGATCCTGGTTAGAAAGAAGTAATTTCTAACAAGTGATGTCAGAGCTTTGTTTTGAGTGGGAGTGATGGCCACAAACAAAACAAAGGTTAAAATCGATAAATTCAATGGCACAAATTTTCGATTTTGGAAGATGTAGATTGAAGACTATTTGTATTAGAAAAATCTATATTAGCCCCTTTTACGATCGAAACCAGAAATGATGAAGGATTATGAGTGGAATCTTCTTGATAAACAAGCGTTGGGTGTTATTCGGCTAACGTTGTCTTGTAACGTTACATTTAACATATCAAAGGAGAAGACTACAACGGATCTCATGGAGGCCCTTTCAAACATGTATGAAAAACCCTTTGCCTCAAATAAAGTTTATCTAATGAGCATATTGTTTAATCTGAGGATGACAGAAGGTGCTTCCATGGCTGAGCATCTAAACAAATTAAATATAGTGGTGACCCATTTGCGTTTAGTACATAATAAGTTTGATGATGAGGTTAGGGCTTTGAATAGTACCAAACAAGTGATTTTTGTAGAGGAATAATTTTGACAAATTTTTTAGCAAAAACAAACCACTCGGGATTGTACTAGTCAAGTTATTGTTTGAGAAGTCCAATTCCTTGAGCTCTGTTAAATTCCTAATTGATTTTGGGATTTCTTTGATCAACCTCAACTTTTTTTAAAAAAAAAATTATTTTATAATTTTATCAAGAGTTGTTTAACTCCTCAACTAAGTAAAGCTCCGCGGTATTGCTATTGGTGCAAATTTATTGTCTGAAAGCTCTAACATTTCAAGATTGGAGAGGTTGTTGATTTTTGATGGGAAAGAGCCATTGAACTCATTTTGAAAAATCGAAGGGCTTTGAGCTCTAAGAGCTACCCGATGGCTGCTAGGATATCATCGGTGAAGTTGTTGCCATTGAGGTTGAGGATCTGGAGTTAGGTCAAAAGCCGGTTAACATTGTTGGGAATGAGACGACCAATAAGTTTAGGGAGAGATCTATATATTTATTTCAGCTTGGAACAGTTGTAGAGAACTGTAGGGAATGGTTCAGCGATGTAATTGTCAGGCTTTATTTGGGGAGCAAGCCCACAAAGCACTGCTTTGGGGCCCCAAACAAAGGCTAAAAAAAGGGCCTCAAAATTATTTTTGTAACGCCCCGAAAATAATTCAACATGAACTACTCACATATATAAACATTCACTAAACAATGGTAATGAATCCTTCCATCTTCCTATGTATATAACAAATGAGTTTAATAGAAAAGTCCCATACGCGGCATACATTCACTACATAAATGAATACATAAATCTATAGCATGAGAAACATCAAATCTCGAAACACAAATAAATGCCCTTAGGGGCTTACATCTTCCAAGGCAATAGCCTGGATACACAAAATGGTCTCTCGGACCCACACACATTTGCCCTCGGCTTTACAAAATTCACAACAAAAATAAAAGAGGTATTTACTCTTCACAAAAAATATCCACGCCCTCAGTTCGGCGGGATCACCACATCTTTACCTGCACCAACTCCCATAGAGGTGAGCATAAAACCCAGTAGAGAATTCTAACAAAGTATATACAGTTATGGAATTCCCAATAAAAATGCGAATGTCAATGCTATGCCATGCTCTTTTAGGGAAAATATCATTTTATGCTCTTTTGAAGATTTGGAATTCTCAATTAAAAACTTGCAATCTCAACACATTTAAAACTTTCAGTTTTAATCAATAGGGGCGGTAAATACGACACTGGTAATCCTAGGCTGGCGTCTGCAAGTAAACTCTACGAGTTCTACCAAACTATCATTTTTACCGGTATTAACCAGAAGGCTCGACACCTATCCGCGCAGTTTTCTGGTCTTTCACCATGGACACTCAGGCCCACTTAACAAGATTCATCTACACCCCCTAACCGGACTTACCACTGTATTTACCCCTTTCACATTTCCGTAAATCATATCATCACGTTATTTCCTTTCATGAAATAAATATCTTCAATCAGAATTTACAATGCGAAAAATGATAATTGAATGAATATGCAATGCAATGATTTTCTACAACTCGTAACATTTCTGCATTTGAGTAACATGGCAACGATATTGGATAAATACATTTTCTCATTTTCTTTCTTCAATGTTATTGCACAGAATAACACATATACCTTCAACTCATAGCAATTCCCACAACCCATGGCACATACCATTTTCCCATTCCTCGATCTTACATGCTCATGTAGTATATAATAACTTCATAAATAATTTCTCATTTTCAAGGTCTCTACAATAACATCAACAATCACATTTTTCCATTTACCTCTTTTCATTGCTCTCTCTTTCCCAAGATAACCATATGTTATCTTCACTTAGCCACAATTTCACATTTCACAATTCTTAACAATATAGTCTCATCAATACAACATGTATGTTTGTCAACATTAATTCTCACAATCCATAATGCACAACAATTATCATCTTCCACTTAAATATTTTCATACATTCAACAATAGTTTTAAAAAATAAGTCCTCCACTCTTTTATATCAAGAAAATTATCATATCTTTATACCACATTGTGAAATCCATACTCATTTACTTAATTAAACACAAGAAAAAGAAGAATTTCATATTTTGTCTCATATTTTCAAAAACCCCCAATTTCTAGGGTTCTTTCTCAAAACCCAAAACACCTTCCATTTTCATGTGAAAGCTCATCAAAATCATTTTTCTTATAACATAGGTAAAAGGATTTAAAGATCAACTTAGAACATTTAAAGTTTAAACCCTCATTTGTGAAAATTTTCATCACTTTCGAACAAAAACTAAAATTTCATAATGGAACCAAGATAAACACAAAATCAACATTAAACTTTGCAAAACATATATATATATAACTCAAGAATGTCCCTACCTCAAGCTTGATGAAGAGAGAGAAGATGAAACCCTAGCGAAGATGAAAGATCCTCCAACTTTCCACAACACCAAGAGGAGCTCGAGTTTGATCTTCAAAATTAGAAGAAAAAGATGATGATCTTGACTCAAGATTTGCAAGAACCAAAGTGTTTTGTGTTTTGGTGAGGATTTCTAGAGAGAAGGAGAAGAAAATAGGGTTTAGAGAGAGAGAGGGAGACCCAAAAATGAGATACAATTCGGCCAAGAAGAGAAATAAAAACAGAGCCTCTGATCTGGGATTTTCCCGCACCTACGGCAAGCGCCTCCCGCACGTGCGGCACCTCCCCGCACCTCCTCGCGCACATGCGTTTTTGGCAGAATGCAACCCACTGAAAAACCCTTTTTCCCGCACATGCGGCCTAGGGCCCTGCACGTGCGGCCTTGGCCCAGTGGACCAAAATTTTCAGGTTCGGCCGCCGAGCACCCCAGACTCGACCGCGCCCTCTCCGGAACGGGTGAAATTCAGTCACTGAACAAAACAAGAATAACAACTTTATTTGAAACAAATTTTCTGACATTTTCAAACTCGACGAGAGTAAAAGAATGGAGTGAAGGAGAAGAAGAAGAAAAAGGGAGGAAACAAAGACCCAATCATCATAATTTTGACTCTTGTACCTGTCCATAAGAAAAAAGCCCACTTCAATTTTGAAGGTCCACATTTGTTTTTTAATGGGAAAATTACCCAAAAGAGGTGTACTCTATTTAATCCCAAACCTTTTGGGTAGACCCAGTTGTCCCACGCGCCTTCCTTATTCTCTTTGTCTCTCTTTTTGATATCCAGCAATTGGTGACCATGCCTTTCTTGTTCTCTTTCTCTTTATGATATATAGTCACATGCGATTGATAATGACCATCGATTGGGGTTCACCAGCAACCAACAATCACTGACTCTTTGCTTCGCCTTTACCGATAGCGAAGGAAATGAGTTTCCAGCAAAGAAGATGAGTAGATCAACATTAGATCCGGCTAGATCTAAACCAAAAATAGTTGCTGGAGTACAATCCTCTCTTTATATCTATCTTTCCTTATTTTTTCTACTTTTTCTCTGCTACACACTTCTCTTTTCCTGTTTTAATGGAGAAATTTTCAAATTCTGAACAAGTTGTTTTCGAGTTTTAGTTACAGGCGCTAAAAATTGTAAAATTTTTTAGTTTTAGTATTTTTGGTGCTGAAATGAATTATACTTTAAAGCTGCAAAATTTTATAGTTTCATAACATGCTTTTAGAACTATAAAATTTTTTATTTTCATGACATGTTTTTACTACAAAATTTTATGGTTTCGTTATATGTTTTTTAGTTTGATTAATAAGGATAAATGCTTAGTAAATCATGCTTAATTTCAAATCTTGCTTTTTAGCTTGGTCAATATTGGAGATTATTTGCTTAAATCCTACAACATATGAAAAATAACATATATATATCTATATATATTTTCATTATTGTTGTTTGTTGTTGTTACATTTTTTTCCCTTCCAGTTTATCAATATTTAGCAGATTTTGCTATTTTTTTCGTTCTAATTTCTCCATTTATTCTTTTTTTTTCCCCACAATATTTTGGACATTTTGGTGAGTCTCCGGCGATATTCATGACGTCCAACAAACGTTTTGGACATTTTGGTGACTTCTAGTGAACACTCCGACAACTTCTCGGTGATGTTGAACATTCCAGCGAGTCTTTGGTGATCGTCTGATGAAAATCCAATGGTAGTGGGATATAACAATGCCTTAATTTTATATTTTTAAAATGATTTTTTTGTAACAATTAAAAATATATAGGATTAATTGGTACAAGTATTTTGTTTTAGAATTAAATAGACTTTGAATTTTGTATATGAGACCTACGGGAAGTGTTCATTTTTTAATAAAAGACCCAATCTGAATTAGAGATCTATAAAAATAGGCCCACTTGAATTTTGAAGGTCCAAAGTTGTTTCTTAGAAAAGGCCCAATCTGAATTAGGAAAACCCAAAAAATTGATAACTTTTGAGACCTAAGTGTAAATAATATAAAACCAAAGTTTTAACTTACCTGGTGGGTTTCCCTTGGTTTGTAAGAACTGGGGGAACAATACAGAAAACTTTTAAGCCCTATGAGTAAGAATGACACCATATTAAAGGGTAATTCTATTTCCATGCATCTTTAGTAAATATCGTCAGAGTATTGTCAGAGAGTATTGAAAAATGTCATGTGTGTAAGGCATGGCTTAGGTTTAGGAGTGTGGTGTAAGTTTATATTCTGTATGGTGTGTGCACATAATGTGTTGGGGTTTTTATATTGATGTGTGCACATATTATATGTTATGGGCAAATTTAGAACATTTTGTGTGTGGAATGAGTAAAATAAAAGGTAAACAAATTCATTAAGTGTGTACAATAAGAAAAATGTGCATAGAAATTAAATGATGTATAAAAATAGAATTAACCCATATTAAAGTCCAAAGACTATAAAATTGGAGGTGTAATCTATCACAAGCATCGAAGCTACGTTATTTTCTTTTTTATTTTATTTATCTATTAATTTTTATAGAACTATTCTTCTAAACTTTTTGAAATTAATTGGGAACTATTATGTTTCTGAACTTTTTTTTGTATTTTTTTTCTTTTTTTCTTTTTTTATTTACTAAATTATGATGGTAAATCTCATATCATATTTGTAATATAAAATAGGGTTTCAAGTTACAATCTTTGTAATGGGTATGTGTTCATATTTTTAGTTAATTAAATATTTGTTTGATGATGATTAAATGATTTTTTTCTCTCTTATGATGCCAAGATTTTTATTTTATTTTATTTATGTCTCATTTCATTGATTATTGATTTGTTATAGTTGAAGATCAACTTAGCATTATGATAATGATATTAGTAATTTTTGGTAAACGTATCAAACAGGTCAAGCTATCTAAAAATATATTTTGAATATGAAAGAAAAAAGAAAAAATTATGCAAATAGTCCATGTACTTTACATGATGTGTCAATTCGGTCCCTGTAGTTTCAATTTGCTCGATTTTGCCCCTTAATTTAACGGATTGTGTCATTTTAGTCCAATAAATGACGGTTGTTAAGTTAATTTAACGGAAAGTCAAATAATGTGTCAATTTGGTCCCTATATTTTCTGCTATGTGTCAATTTAGTCCCTGTCAAAATCGAGAAAACGGAAACTACAGGGACCAAATTGACACATTATTTGACCTTCCATTAAATTAATTTAACAACCATTATTTATTGGACTAAAATGACACAATCCGTTAAATTAAGGGGCAAAATCGAGCAAATTGAAACTACAAGGACTAAATTGACACATCGTGTAAAGTACAAGGACTATTTGCATAATTTACCCAAGAAAAAATTATTTGTATATATAATCTTTTCATTGCAATTTTTTTTTCTTTTAATATGTATGAAAGGCTCCATATTTAAGGTTCTCTTTGGGTTTTGGAAAAGTCAAAGCCGACCCTATTAATTGTAGTACAGATTAATGAAAAATGAGATTTTTCAGATTACAAATGAACGGTTCGATTGGCTCGACGATGGTTTTGTCAGGAAGAGAAAGTCTGGTGGTGGAGCTGTTGATGCAAGTGATCTCCGACCATTGACAATGGGTAGTGCCAAGGACGGATCCAGGATTATCACCATGGGGAGCGAAAGTATGTTTGGGTGTGCAAATCCTTCTAATTTTTAATTATTTTAAAATTTTAAGTATAATATATGATATTTTTAAAATTTTTGGGGGTGCGGTCGCTCCCATCCACATCCCCCTAGATCCATCCTTGGGTGGTGCTTTTGGAGTTTGGTGGCGCTAGTGGAGTCCAAGGATCACCAAAAATTGACTCTAGAATGAGTCTATGAAGTCCAAACACACTCTTTTAGATGACCAACTTGAGAGAAATCAAATCTTTTTTTCATCTCATATTTTAATTAAAAAGTCAAAAAATACCCCCCCCCCAAAAAAAAAAAATTTGCTCCCAAATAAGGCCTAAGGGATCTTAGATTAGGCAATTCTATTGTTAGATTAAGAAATGTAGAGAACAAAAAGGAAATATCAAATCAAATCATTGAATGACTCAGCTATATTGTCAAGTTGATGTGGTGAAGTTTGATTTCCCCTATTTGAAAAAATTCATCAACGGTGGAGTTGAGCTTGAATGTTTGTGAGAATCCATGCCAAAATTTCACAATTCCGGGTGATTTGGAGGTTGTGATGTTAGTTCTAAGGGAAATTCTAGTATATACACTTCCTATCATATATACTTTTAAGTTATATCATTTTTTTTTTAGTTATGACTAATTTTATTCTTTAGCTATGACCTTTGTTAAGTTTTTGTTATTGGCAATCTCATTTCACAAACCTCCTTTCAGCTGTAATTTTATTTGATCTTTTATTTTAGTGAGACTATGAGTATTTAGATGCGAATCTAACTCGAATTGTGGCTTGCAGAAGAGTTTGTGATCTTAACTCTTTCATATTTGACCGCTCGAGCTGTTATTTGTGTGTTCGAGTGAAGAAACAGATCATCCAGTATTTTTGCAGAGCGCCTGAACTTCTGGAAAAAAAAGTTTTACTGCTCAAGAGATGAATGTTAAAGTTTTACTGCTTAAGAGATGAAAGTTGCACCTGAGTAGCCAACCTATATGTTTTGCACCACCTTTGGTCACACTGCTCAAGCAGTTTGCGCGATCATGTTTTCTATAAAGTGCGCTGTTCGCTTTTTCTAGGGCTTGAGCTGTTCAGATTTTCAGAAAGGAACAAGATACAAAGTGTTTTATATTGGAGGGTGCTTTATGAGTGTTTCCTTGTTGATTTAAGAATGATCAATGGATCCGTGAACTTCATATCAACATCATCAAGGTTTGTTTGTTTTCCTTTATTCACAAAAGAGATAGTTGTTCTTTGGTAGATTTCAGGGAACTTGGGCCTAAAGCTTTGGTAGATTTTCGAGTGGCTCATTGTCGTGGATTCGACATCGGCATTTTGGATTCAACGTTGGGCAAGACAATTCACGGTGGTGGAAGAGGTACATAGAGGTCGATTTAATTCGAGTATGGATTCGCTAGGTAATTGAGGATACACTTGTATAATTCTTTTTTATTTTCTTAGTGGATTATTTTGTGGCGTTTGCCCGTGGTTTTCTTATCACAACTGGAGGCACTCCAATTGTGATTTTTCACGTTAAATCGTTTTATCGATTTGTCTTTAACTGTATGATTGGGATTGTTATTTACTGTTTAAAATTGATACATAATCACAAATCAATATCTCGGAGATTTTAAGATTTTTCAACCTTATTTTAATTATAACTCATGAGATTTGGTTGTCACATTTGTTATTTTTTGGTGTAATTTTTACTTATAAATGGAAATTTTTTATTTTTAAAAGCTGAGTGAAACATTTTTAACTTCTGAATTAACAACTTTTAATTTATAATGAGTTCCAGCACCTTAGTCGGACAGGTAGAGAAAGAAAAATAGTTGAGCCAAAAGAAAGACAAAATGACAAGAGAGAGAGAAGAGGAGAGGAGGACAGGAGATAGACAATGAAGACTAGCCAGTGCGGGGCAACTTTGTCAACGTAGTTAGTGTTATTTTAATTAAAAAAATTAGACATACTTTTTAAATTAATTATATGATAATCTATTATACTATTGAGTGAAATATCAACAAATCTTAAAATGTGATTTTATAAGTTGTGTTAGGTTTTATTCTTGGCAACCCCGTTTGACAAAACTCCTTTCAGTTGTATTTTTTTCGCACTTTTATTTCAGTGAGGCTATGAGTGTTTAGATGCGAATCCAACCCGAATTGTGCTTTTCAGAGAAGTTTGTGATGCTAATGCTTTCAAGCAAAATGCAAAAATGCATTCCAAGTTGCCTGTCCGCTCGAGCGGACATCCTGCGCTCGAGCGGAGAATCCCTGGTTCCAGCAGTTTTGGTCGCCTGCAAAAGTACTGAGATATGTGATTTTGCGCTCGAGCAGGCTTTCTGGCGCTCGAGCGGACCTCTGTTATATCACGCACATATTTTGCTGAAGACGCTCGAGCGGGCTGTTGGGCGCTCGAGTGGAGATCGCGGGACAGATTCTATAAATTCGCGTGTTGGGTCAGATTTTAGGATAACTGCTCCAGATCTTCTTTTTGGTTTCTAGGGTTTATATCTGGGGATACTTTGTGAGTTTTCTTTGATGTTTTTTTGAGTATTCAACTCATGATTTAAAGAGAGTACATCAAAGGTTTTTGGTTGCTATAAAAAAGAGAGAGTTGTTCTTCGGTAGATTCTGAAGAATTCGAGCCTGAAGCTTTGGTGGATTCCGGGGTGGCTCATCGTAAAGACAATTCCGAGGTGAAGATGGGGTTGGAAGAGGCACATAGAGGTTGGTTCAATTAGGCGTGGTGGATTCGCTAGGTAATTGAGAGTATACCTGTGTAATTCCTTTAAATTTTCTTAGTGGATTGTTCTTGTGGCTGTTGCCCGTGGTTTTTTGATCACAGTTGGAGGTGTCCAATTGTGGTTTTCACGTTAAATCGTTGTGTCTCTTTGTCTTGATTGTTTGATTGGGATTGTTATATTCTGCTTAAAATTGATACATAATCACAAATCAACATCTAGGGGATTTCTAGATTTTTCAAGATGTTTAGTTTTTTTTTTTTTTTTTTTTTTTTTATGAATCCAAAAGTTCCATTAAAATGAAAATTAAACAAAACGATAATCACTTACATGTTTGTGTTTAATTTTTTAGGAATAAAAGTGAGTTTCTCTAAATGTAAAATTACACATTTGGGCAATCACACTATAAAGGTTTTGAATTTTTCCTTCCTCTAGAACAAATCTCACATTACGAACAATAAAACGTAACATTTCAATGTAACATTCCAATAATGTAACACTCCAATGTAACACACTAAAAACCTCTTGGTGTACTTTTCTCAAATGTAACAACGTAACACTCCGAAAACAAACTATTTAGTATACTTTTTCTGAATGTAATACTCCAATGTAACAGAAAAAAAATAAAAATAAATCCTTAGTATACTTTTCCTAAATGTAACACTCCAATCAATGTAAACCCAAACGTAATACTCCAATGTAACACATACAAAAACATTAAAAACTCCTGAATGTACTTTTTTCAAATATTACAATTTGAAATTATACATTTACTTAAAGCTTATTAAGGAATTTTTGTACTCCCTTTGAAATGGTTTGAAGAATTTCACATTCTTTTGGAATGGTTTAAAGAATTTCACAAAATTTTTTTTTTTTGGAGTATTACATTGGAGTATTACATTTAAGAAAAATACACTAGGGAGTTTTTTTGCATGTTACATTGTAGTGTTACACTACAGAGTTTTTTTTAGAGTGTTATATTGGAGTGTTACGTTTGGAAAAAGTACATTAAGATTTTTTTTTGGAGTGTTATGTTTGAGTATTATATTGGAGTATTACAGCTTGAAATTATACATTTGCTCAAAACTTAGTAAGGAGTTTTTCTACTCCTCTTAAAATATTTGAAGAATCCCACATCCTTTTGAAATTTTTGAAGAATCTCATATTTCAAGTTATTTTTGTACTCCTATTGAAATGTTTTTCAAATAAAAAAGATTTCCATATAAAAATTCATCCAAAATTTAATTCCCATAGCTTCTGTACCTTACCTTTCTAGCACAAAAAAAAAAAAAAAAAAAAGAAGAAGCTATAAGGATATAACTGTAAATTTAATTTTGAAATAATATATTAAATCTACATTTTCAAAATCAATGGGACTAATTGGTCTATAAAAAAAATTTTGAGACAAAATGGATCATCATTCCTCAAGACAAGATTTATAGGTAAATTTTCCTAAAACATTTAAGATAATTATCTCTTTTATATATTTTTTAATTATCAATCAATTATCTTCACACTTTATTTGAGGTTAAAATAAGTTTATTTTCCTTAAACTAATAGAATTGAATTGATAAGTTATGATATACAAAATACGTCACCATAACATTATTATTAGAGAATTGTAAATGGAACACTCATCACTAACTAAATTGTAATCGTTTTTATTCAAAAGTTATAATGGGAGATTTTTATTACATTACGGAAGAGTTTGTAAATTTTTTTAAAAAATTATATAATGAGAAATATGTAAATTGTAATCAGCTTCTATTTATTGTTCTTTTATGTTTTTGTAAGAATAATTTTTTAAAAAAAATTATTTACAAAAATTAAAAACAAAAATTATCTACCAAACAATTTTTTGTCTCATGTTTTTAGAATTATTGATAGTATGGACTAGCACAGCTTAAAGTCATCCCAACTTGACATTGACTTGGCCACAAAGACCTAGAAAAGAAAGTATCTTTGATAATTAATCCACTATAGAAAAGGCTAAGAATTAGCGAAGTAGAAGCACCAGCATTATGAGAGCCACCCACTCTGATAATAGATAGGGAAATAAAGGCCCAGTGATAACAGTAAAAAAAATTATAAATCAGTAATAAAGTTTTTATATTTTAATAATTAAAATGTTATTGGTTCAATATCCATTCTCAATATAATTTAGATTTGATAATCTATTTCCTAATTGGAATAAGATTTGTGGGTAGTTAAATATGGATTTGTTTTTTATTCCCATATTAGTTTGGATTTATGACAGACCATTTTGATTTTGTTTGGACTTATTAAAATTTTGAATTTGGTGTTTCTTTGTTTGTTTTGGATTGGATTCGAAGGAAATATATATATATATATATACTTGTTTTAGAAGGATTCTTTAATTATAAATATGTGGAGACTCTCATTCATTCAGTTGAACTTTTCGATTCCATTAATAGGTCTTTGTAGTTCATTGGAGCCCTCATGTGGAGGGTTTTGTTGGTAGGCCTTTGGGCATTTAGTGTGGCCTTTCACTGCAAGAAAAAGCATTTTTGGCGACTAAAATTTCATTTTTCGTCGCTGAAAGTAGTAGAATTGGCGACTAAAATGGAATTAGTTGCCAAAATTGAACACTTTTGCCGACTAAAAGAGTTTAGTCGCCGAATACAGGGGTTTTAGCAACTAAAAGGCAGTTTGGTCGCCGAATGTAAGCGACTAAAGGTTGTTTAGTAGCCAAAAGTGACGGTTTTTGGCGACTAAAATAATTTAGTAGCCAAAAGTGATGGTTTTGGCGACTAAAAAACATTTTCGTCGCCGATTATAGGTATTTTGCCGACTAAAAACAGATTGGTCGCTGAAAATGAAGCTTTTTGGCTACAAAAAAAATTAGTAGCTAAAAACAGTCAATTGGTGACTAAAATTCAGTTTAGTAGCCAAAAGGGGACGTTTTTGGCGACTAAAAACAGATTTAGTCGCCAAAACTGCTTATTTTTAATTTGAACTTATTTTTTTAGCAACAAAAAATTAATTAGTAGCCCAAAATAATAGAATTATTTAGTCGCCAAAAGTGGCCTAAATTTTTTTTAATAAATAATTTATTTTTTACATAAATTATATTGAATAAAAATAATTATATTTATATATATAATTTTGTATTAATACCGGTCAATATAGTATATAAATAATATATATTGCATATATATTCATGTGATGTTGAAGTGGCATAGTGGAGGGAGTGTGTTGCTAAAGGTGTTGGCGGTTCGAATGTGGGAGAGGTTGGCGGTTCGAATCTCAGAAAAAGCAAAGAAATTGGTTTTTTTTTTTCACGGAAGGACCTTTGGCGACGAAAATTTTAGTCGCCAAAAGTGTTTATTTTGGGCGACTAAACCGTTTAGTCGGCGATTCATGGACTATTAGCGACTAAAAGATTAGTCACCAAATGTGTAATTTTTAAAACTGTAAATCACTATTGGCGACTAAAAAGTTGGTCGCTAAAGAGCTATTTTTTGCCGACTAAAAAAATTTTAGTCGCCAATACCTCCGGCGACCATATATACGCGACAAAATGGGCAACCAAAAAAATTAGTCGCTGAAAGTAAAAACTCGACTTTCGGCTACTAAAAACGGACTTTTGGCGACTAAAAATTTAGTCGCCGAAAATGCTTTTTCTTGTAGTGTTTGGTCACTTGTGTTTTTTTCGAAACTTTGGATTTAGATTTGGTGAAAGAACTTGCATTTTAAGCTTTGTAAGCTTAATTATTTGTTAGAGATTGCTTTGTTACTATTGTAGTTCTTAGAAGCAATTATTCTCTTCGCTAACAGAATCATTCTCTTTGTGATTGTTTGTGAACGTAGGCTCAGATCGAACTGCGTAAATCTTGGTGTCTTGTTAGTTTGTGGTTTTTTCTCTCTCTTGGATTTATATGATTCTTCTGTTCAATATTCAAAGCCATTAACTATGTTGGCGTGGTTGAGTTTTCTTGGGGCTTTTCACACAAAATTAGTTAAGATATAATTGCGCAAGGAAAATAAAAAAATTTAAAGCTGAAATCGATCAAATTTGACATTCGGTCATTTATGTCACAAAAGGATTGAACATATTAGTTATGGTATCTATTGAAAAGAATATGGTAAGTAAGCAAGATTATGCAAGTTTAATTTTATAATTTTGCATCTACAAATGCGAGAAGAGTAATATTTAATTGATACTTGTTATAGTCGATTTATTTTTTATTTAGTATTATAACTTTGATTTTGTTTAATGTTTTTCTTGATTTTGCTAACTCATAAAGCAACGAGATCATATTTAAAATTTTTGAGTTTTATTAATATTTTTTCATGTATTGATCTATATAAGTAAATTTAGTATATAGTTTTAGTAATTATGGTTGCATTTGGGAAAACATGTTAGGGGCTAAAATAGTCTCAAAAAAGGAAAAAGTCAAAAAACCAAAAAATGAAGAAAGGGAACATCACGTGGTTCACAGATTGCCACCACAAGTGGTTAAATAACAAATTTGCCTCCTTGAATATGCCACACCAGCAAGGACTTTGTTATTTGGGAAAAGGATATTTTGTTAGGATAGGGGCAATTTGGTCATTTCTCATTCAAACATTATTTCAAACACATTTTTAATATAACAATCAGCCAAAAAATCCAACTCATCTTGTCAAACACAAATTAAAATAGTATACTAAAATAGCCAAATAGTAAAAAAAGCCTAAAAAGGAGCCCTTTCCCAAACGCAACCTATATATGCAACCAGACTTGTGTGGGTATTAACAAATAAAAATGTCGCAGTTACTTACGATTTTACTCATAAACTCCTTTTGTTGTGATTGAGTATAAAGAATTCCAATTTAAGAGTTCGTGGATTCCAAATAATTCAATGTTGGCCACAAACATTTCATGAGTTGGCCAATACCCGGGAAAACTCATGATCAAACCTAACTGCAACACTGTTACAAATAATGCCTTTTTTTGCAACTAAATTTTTGTTTAGGTTTTTATGTTGTCGTATAAAGATTTTTTTCGCATCCAATTTTTTTTTTTTTGGTGCATTGCCTAGTATATCGTCGCAAATAATATTTATTGCGTTACTACACCCTTAACATATAATGTGTGATTGGTTCTGTATTCGAAGACATGTTAAGAAACTAGTGGATGACTCACAGAACAGACTCCCAATGAAAACGTTTGGTTGTGACAATCACAATAATGGTTGCAACAGTGACAAGAAACTAGTGGATGGCTCACAGAACTGACTCCCAATGAAAACATTTGGTTGTGACAATCACAATAATGGTTGCAATTGTGACAAATGTGTTTGTTTGTGTTGTTGAAAGGAACCTTTAAGAAAATTGTGTCCATTGTTCATGGAATTCTTTGGGAATGCATTAATGTTGTGTTTGAATCATAAATTTATATAAGAATTTAAAAGAACAAAAAAAAAGAGATAAGAAACAGAGGAAAAAAATTAGTTTATATTTTATTAACATTGCCTTTACATTTTTTCTTTTCCTTTTCAAATTTTTACCCAAATATGTGATCAAACACAACCTAAAAGTGTTGCTAGTTTAGGGCATGTTTGTTTGACAGATTATAATTAGATTGGGTAGGACTAGGCCTATAAATGGATTGGATTCGGATCGGATCTGTCAAAATCTGAATTTGATCCGATTAAGACAAACCCGAATCCGTTTAGCCCATATTCGATTATAGATATCCAAATCCAAATTCGATACCTTCGGATATCCGATCCGATCCATTCATTTATTTATTGAGTTACAATTTTATTTAATTTGATATATATATATATATATTTCCATTTTGTGTTTTCTTCATTCAAATTGAGAATAATCAGATTGGATTATCAGATTATCGGATCGGATCGGATCGGATTTTTTCATATTCAATCTGTTTAATAAATGGATTAAATAGATTCAAATTATCGGATTATCGAATTGGATTTTTTGTAAATGGATTTGGATTTTCGGATCAGATTCAGATTAAATCTAATCCATTAACAACCCTAGGCAGGACTACGAGTACGGTAAGATTGAGTGATGAGATTACTAATGTGGTGATATTATGTTGGGGATATAAAAATAGAGTGTGTTTGTTTGTCCACTAGTATGGTGATATTAATTAATTGTGATTAAATTTATAAAACAATCTAAAAACTTTTATCACATACAATATAACTTTTTTGATTTTGTAAGGTGGGGGAAAAAATAGTATTTTGATCATCAATCCATGTAAGGAGATTAGCAATACTAACCCTCCCATAGGAATGTTAATCCCATTGGGGGGGATTCATACTCCAATAAGATTGCCAATCTTATACATTTTTTTTTGCAAACAAACATGAATTAGGTGGATCTCACAAATCACTAATTCAATTCCCTCTCCAAACTCTCAATCAAACATGGCCCTTGGAAGAAGAGAAAAGTAAATTTTCCAATTTCATGCGAAGTATTCAAATTGGCTGGTCAGACAATTCAAACATTCTGAGGTCATCTAATGACAACAACAATCATGTGATTGACAAAGATGGCTATCTAACACATAAAGCAATAATTCTACATTCACACAGAAACATATGAAGAAAACTGCACAAAAAAAAAAAAAATCAATGTAATTGGTGTTGTATAAAAAATAGTGTTTAAACTAAAATAACATATTCAAATTTATTTAATTTGGATTGTAAAACAGAAGATGAAAGAACTACAAAAGTTGGAATTTACAACTTGCATGAAGAACACAAATTAGCATAAAGCAAATAAAATTTTGAAAAGAAATATAGAAAAAAAAATAGTAAGAAAAGCAAGCCCAAGATCCACGGGCTCAGCTCGGTCAGGTCTGAGCGGGTGGTGCGTGTGTGTGGCACTTTTTACATAATCAACTTAGACCATAATCTTGATCCAAACCCATCCTTGAAGCATCCGTAACTCCCTTCCTTTGAAAAATTTGGATGCCCTAAAGGGCTCACACCCTTTGTAGCACCTGGGCCCTTTTAAAACTTTTGGGAAGTGTATTTGAATCATGTATTATGTTTTGGGAATCTCTGGTGTTGTTGTACCTTGGTTTTCGATGAGTGAAAATTTATTTAAACATGTTGGGATGGCTCGTTCACGCTTGTTCGCGTTGAAAAGTTGTTTGGAAACTTGAAAATCATGTTCTGGGGTCGACACCGATCTTGGTGGTGTCGACACCTTCTCTTTTGTTTGCCATAAGGGTCGACACCAAAGTTGGGAAGGGTCGACCTTTGTCCTGAATTTGTTCACTGCATTTTGGTGTCGACACCAGCCTTGGTGGTGTCGACACCTTCTCTTCTTGGTTGGCTGCAAGGGTCGACACCAATCTGTGGAAGGGTCGGATCTAGGGTTTTGGAGGAAGGGTAGGAAAGCCTTTGAGCATGGAGTATTTTTAGAGAGAAGGAGTGAGAGAGGGAGAGAGGGTCGGATCTAGGGTTTTTGAGGAAGAAGATAATGAAAAAGGGGTAAAATTCCCGTTGCTGAAATCCGATGTATGCGAAGCTCGCTCGAGCGAACAAAGAAGGACTTTAGGTCTACAACCCACCAATGCAGACGCACGCTCGAGCGTAAAAATGGTCGCTCAAGCGAAGGACTACAGAGCTCGCTCGAGTGAGAGAAAGCTCGCTCGAGCGAAGAATGCCACTCTTCAGGTCTAAAAGAGACGCAGACGCACGCTCGAGCGTAAAAATGCTCGCTCGAGCGAAGAAACACACCAAATAAGGCTCGCTCGAGCGCAAGAAATCTTGCTCAAGTGAAGAGATAAATACCTAAGGCTCGCTCGAGCGCAAGAAGCCTCGCTAGAGCGAAGAGGCATAAACCTGGGCAGCAACCACTTACACAAACTCACAACCAACCTGTTCCAAACTCGCTCAACACATACCAAAGCTCAAATATATGGAAAACAAGGGTGGAAAAACAAGATATAAACTACAACAGTCAACCACGGGTCGCTATAACCTTCCCCCTTAAAGAATTTCATCCCCGAAATTTAGACAAACCAACAAACAAAAGTGCCTTCACAACCATAATCATTTTAACAACATTTGTTCAAGTCAAAGATATGAGGTGAAACATTTACAACAAAATATCATTCTTCCAAAAGTTCATGCTCAGTTTCACAATATACACAACAACAAGTGATCAATAATTTAACGTTCTCCCCTCATCACTAAGGGACATTTCACTCAAAATAAATCAATTAGGCACGTTCAAATAAATCTGGATACTTGGAGCGGACCTCTGCCTCCCGTTCCCAGGTCGCTTCCTCAATCCCATGGTGTTTCCACCACACCTTCACTAACGGTATGGTTTTACCCCGTAACACTTGCTCCCGGGTGTCTAGAATTTGAACCGGTCGCTCTTCGTAGGAGACATCTTCATCTACCTCCAAATCAACCCAATCCAACACGTGAGAAGGGTCAGGCTCGTACTTCCTAAGCATTGACACATGGAATATGTTATGAACCCCCGAAAGTTGTGGCGGTAAAGCTAACCGATATGCCACTTCCCCGACCCTTTCCAATATCTCGAAAGGCCGGATGAACCTCGAAGAAAACTTCCCACTTTTGCCAAACTGCATCGAACCCCACCTAGGTGAGATTTTGAGGAACACATGATCACCTACTTCAAAGGATAAGGGTCGTCTCCTTTTATCGGCGTAACTTTTCTGTCGACTTTGAGCCGTGGCTAATCTCTTCCGAATAAGAGCAACTTTCTCGGTTGTCTCCCTAACAATCTCAAAACCCAACAACGGTGCATCCCCCACCTCGGCCCAACAAACCGGTGATCTACAAGGGTAGCCATGCAAGGCCTCAAACAGTGCCATCTTTATACTAGCTTGATGACTGTTATTGTAGGCAAATTCAATCAACGGTAAGTGCCTCTCCCAAGACCCCTTGAAATGTAGGATACAAGCTCTAAGCATATCCTCCAAAATTTGAATGGTGCGCTCCGACTGCCCATCAGTTTGAGGGTGATAAGCTGTGCTAAACGTTAATTTGGTTCCCAACGCCTCTTGAAGGCTTTGCCACAACCGGGCTGTAAAGCGAGGATCCCTATCCGACACGATTGTTACTGGAACCCCATGAAGCCGAACTATTTCTCTAACATACAATTCTGCCAAGTGCTCAATTGAGTCGGTAGTACGCATAGGAATGAAGTGTGTGGACTTAGTCAATCGGTCAACAATTACCCAAATGGCATCATTGCCCCGGTGCGTTCTAAGAAGCCCAACTACGAAGTCCATGGTTACGTGTTGCCACTTCCACTCAGCTATAGGTAAGGGTTGTAACAAACCCGCAGGTCTTTGGTGTTCGGCCTTCACTTGTTGACAAGTAAGGCATTTGGACACAAAGGATGCGTCATCCCACTTCGTACCCCTCCACCAAAACTGACGGCTAAGGTCACAATACATTTTGGTGCCTCTCGGATGTACCGCAAGGCGTGAGTGGTGGAACTCCTGAAGCACTTCTTCTCTACAAGATTCAGGCACAAATAAACGGTCTAGGTAACGTACACTCTGATCTGAGTGAATTTTCAAACCCTTCTCTTCCTTCCCGTTGGAGATTCTATCACGAATTAACTCTATTTCCTGGTCTCCCCATTGTGCTTCTACAACTTTGCTAATCAAGGTAGGTTGAGCACTCAAGGTGAACAAAGTTGCACCCTCTTCAGACTCACCCAATTGCAATTTAAATTCTCCAACTTCACCCAACATAGCCCACTCCCAAATGGCCACACTTGCCAAGCTATTCACAGTTTTTCGACTTAAGGCGTCGGCCACTACATTGGCCTTCCCCGGATGACAGTGTAACTCAAAATCATAGTCTTCTAAAAACTCCATCCACCTCCGTTGATGCAAATTCAAATCCTTTTCGGAAAAAAAATATTTCAAGCTCTTGTGGTTAGAGAAAACTTTGAACTTCTCACCATACAAGTAATGCCTCCAAATTTTCAAGGCAAACACTACTGCGGCTAACTCTAAGTCGTGGGTAGGG
This sequence comes from Camellia sinensis, assembly GCF_004153795.1. Taxonomy (NCBI): domain Eukaryota; kingdom Viridiplantae; phylum Streptophyta; class Magnoliopsida; order Ericales; family Theaceae; genus Camellia; species Camellia sinensis. The sequence continues at coordinate 2,204,456 of NW_021026031.1, forward strand.
TAATTCTTCTCATGAGTTTTCAATTGCCACGAACCGTAGGCCACAACCTTTCCCTCTTGCATCAAAATGCAACCAAGCCCATCCCGAGACGCATCACAAAAGACGGTGTAACCCAAACCCCTCTCCGGAATGATCAATGCCGGTGTCGTGGTCAGTCTAGTTTTTAGCTCTTGAAAGAACTTTTCGCAAGCTTCACTCCACACAAACTTAACCCCCTTTCTAGTCAATCTAGTCAAAGGCGCGGCTAGTCTAGAAAAATCCCTCATGAAACGCCGATAGAACCCCGCCAATCCCAAGAAAGTCCAGATCTCAAAAATATTTTTAGGTTGCTTCCAATCTTGTACGGAATCTATTTTCGAGGAATCTACTGTTACTCCCTCTCCTGACACGACGTGGCCCAAAAACTTCACCTCGGTGAGCCAAAACTCACACTTCTCAAATTTGGCATACAATTGGTGCTCCCTAAGCAAGCCAAGCACTACCCTCAAGTGAGCCTCATGTTCTTCCTCGGAAGTCGAATAAATTAGAATGTCGTCCACAAAGACGACCACAAAACGGCCCAAGTACTCGCTAAATATCCGATTCATCAAATCCATAAAAAGAAGCCGGCGCATTAGTTAACCCAAAAGGCATTACGAGGAACTCATAGTGGCCATAACGCGTACGAAAGGCCGTTTTCTGGATGTCCTCCTCCCGAACTCTCAACTGATGGTACCCCGATCTCAAGTCTATTTTGGAGAAGCAACAAGACCCTCTAAGTTGGTCAAATAAGTCATCTATTCTAGGCAAAGGGTATCTCTCCTTAACAGTAACTCAGTTCAACTTGCGGTAATCGATACACAACAGCAACAACCCATCCTTCTTCTTTGCAAAGAGAGTCGGCGCTCCCCAAGGTGACGTACTAGGGCGACTGAAGCTCTTGTCTAAAAGCTCTTGGAGTTGAGTCTTCAACTCATGCAACTCCGCAGGTGCAAATTTATACGGCGCCATGGAAATTGGTGTCGTTCCAGGCACTAAGTCGATGGTGAACTCAACCTCCCGGTGGGGTGGCAAACTAGTAAAGTCCTTGGGAAACACTTCTGGGTATTCACACACCACCCTTGGCAACTCAACTCGAATCCTGACACTCTCACTATCCAAGAGTGTAGCTAGAAAACCGCTAAGCTCATCTCTACCACTAGGATCAAATACCGGCGACAGGACCCGATCACTCTTGTCCCCCAGAAAGTAAAAACAATCTCCACTTGAGGTGCACACTGTGACCCTCCGACGAAAACAATCAATCATTGCCCGATATGAAGTCAACCAATCCATGCCTAGAATGACATCAAAACTGGACATGTCTAGCAACACAAAAGCAAACAGGAGTCTATGCCCGACAACCTCTATCTCACAATCACGACACCCCCGGTCTAAGTCAACTGTACCCCCAACTGGTGACTCTACTCTAAGTGGAGACGCTAGCTGTGCCACTTCTAACCCCATTGCAGATGCGAATGCAACAGATATGAATGAATGAGACACACCCGTATCTATCAACACACCGGCCAGAGAATTGCACACACCCCTCACAACTGAGGATCCCGACAACTGCTCTGGCACGGTGACAGCATACACACGCCCCTATGGCCTCTGATCAATCCCCTGCTCCTCCCTCGGAGTGTAGGCCTGCTGTACTGACTGAGCCGAAGTGGCTCCCTGATGAACTCTTGAAGCCTGTGCTGAGTGAGCCTGCTGGTGGCTCTGTGTCTGCCTAGACCCTGAAGCGCCAGATGCGCCTCCCAACTGTGGGCATGCTCTCTTCATGTGCCCCGACTGACCACACTAGAAGCAAGTAGGCCCCTGGCTCCTATCCTGAGACTGACTCTGAGATCGGTTAGATAGTGGGGGTGGCAACATCTGCTGTCCTCCTTCTTTCTGCAGACATGCAAAGGCCTTGTGACCCGATTGGCCACATTTGAAGCAAGAAAACCCACTCAGTGCACTCTTCCCCGAACCCGCACTAAGTAAGGGGAAAGTGGATCTAGACTGCTGCGGCTGGGATTGGGATGAAAAAGTGCTCCTGCCCTTCTTGTTAGGCCTAAAGTCCCCCTGAGACCCTTGACCTCTAGACCTCGAAATCCAAAGTCTCTCCTCCTCGGCCTCCACAATAATCTCTACATGTGCAGCCGCCTCCACAAGGCGATCATACTCTCGGATCATATTCCTGGCAACCTTGAACAGAATCTTCGTCCTCAGCCTTTGCTTGAAGTCAAAGCAACGGCGCTCCTCTGTCGCTACCAATTCCGGTGCAAACCGGGACAAACTAGAAAAGGCCGCTTCAAATTCGGCCACGGACATGTTTAGTTGCTTGACTTGGAAGGCCATCACAAATGCCTCCCATGTTGGTGCTATCCGGCCCTTTGCATACTTCCACCATTGGCCGGCGTCACCTTTGAGGTAATAACTAGCAAGGGTCACCCTCAACTCGCCATCATCTATATGGAGCATATCAAAGGTCTTCACGGTTTGTTCCAACCATACGTCCGCCTTCTTTGGATCGGGCCGCCATGTAATTCATCCGGCTTGGCCCTTAGAAACTCCGTCGTGAGGAAGCTAGCTCTAGTCTCTGCTACATTCTCCCTTGCTTGGGTCTCCACCCTCAAAATGTTCATAGATTACCTCAATGCCCCAGCCATCTCCTGGGCTAGAGCCCCCATTGCGGCTTGGCAGGCTTGCCCTGGTACCTCCGCTTGCCCCATTGTTCGGCCATGTTAGCTTGGCCTACATCTTCTTCTTGCACTGGTACTTCATGGACCGGTACTTCGTGTACACCCCGGTGTCCCCTACCACGCCTTCTACCCCTACCACCTCATGTTCGGATCCTTTCAGACATCCTAATTGAGAAACAAAAGAGACAAACTTAGCACACAATTCCAAATGTGCTCACAGCTCGCCTCGCACGTTAGACTAAAGCAATTACACGTATCCTACCACATAAACAATTTAATTCACTCCACATAAGCACGTAGTCACATAAACACATACGAATTATCCTTTAGTGATGAGATTCATCCCATGAAAAACCAAGAATTCTTAGTAGAATGAGTATTGATCAGGAACCCTTCTATTAAGACCTCAAGGAACCTAACAGGCGCAAATAACATCCCAAAAGTCTAATCCCATACCCACATAACCACATAAACATGCTGTCACATAATCACAAAGGCAAAACATTTCCTAGTCATGCGAAATGAACCCATTGTGGTATAACGATCACTTCCTGCGAGCCCCAAGTATTCAAACCCGGTTGCTTTCATACCAAGTTGTATCGCCCCGAAAATAAACCAACATGATCAACCCACATTAATTAACATCCACTAAGCCATGACAATGAACCATCCATCTTTACATAGAAAATGAGAGAGTTTATACAAAAGTTCACATGCGAATATATATTCAACGATAAATGAATCACTTGAATCTATAGCATGTGAGGCATCTAATCTCAAAACAATAAAATGCCCTTAAGGGCTTACATCTTCTAAGGCAGTAGCCCAGTTACATAAAATGGTCTCTCGGACCCAAACATATTAGCCCTTGGCTTACAAAAATATCACGACAAAATAAGAGCAAGACTACTCTTCACCAAAATACATCCACACCCTTAGCTCGGCGGGATCACAACATCTTTACCTACACCAAATCCCATAGGGGTGAGCATAAAGCCCAGTAGAGAAGTCTCACAAAGTATATATGGTTATACTTTTTCCTCAACACAAAAGTAAATGTAAATGCAATGCTATGCCAAGGTTAATCAATGAGGAAAAATATTCATTTGAAAACATTGTTCCAAAATCACCATGTTCTCAATGCTATCATGTGATTTCATCAATTTCAAACTTCCAATATTAATTCAATAGGGGCGTTAAATACCACACTGGTAATCCCTAGGCTGGTGTCTGCAAGTAGGCCCAACAAGCACTACCAAACTGTCATTTTTACCGGTGCGAACCGGAAGGCTCGACACCTATCCGTGCGGTTTTCTGGTCTTTCACCATGGACACTCAGTCCAACTTATCAAAGTTCATCTACACCCCCTATCCGGACTTACCACGTATTTACCCCATTCACATTACCATATTTCTCATACAAATCCTTTTCTGTCATGAATGCAAATTCCTTCGATTTAGAACCACAATGCACAATAATAAATGAAATGGTTTGTAATGCAATAGTTTCCATAATTTATAACATTTCTTCATGTTCAAAATCTCTACGAGAATGCCACATTCACAATTTCCCATTTCTTTCCTTCATTGTCTTTCACAACTCAACAATAAACCATCCATTCGTACCATAATTCCCTCATTTCACAAGTCATAGCAACATAGTCTCATTAAGGTCCACATATGAAAATTTTCAAAAACAATTTCTCCATCTCATTATATATAAAAGATTACCATTCTTGCAAACACATTATGGAATTTATACTCAATCAACCTCTATTCAAAGAAAGAAGAAAATATTTTATGAACATCTTCCAAATTCTCCAAAAATCCCTAAATTTCTAGGGTTTTTACCAAAAATCAAACATACCCATCCCTGTAAAGAAACCCCATAAAATCATCCTCTTAAGTTGAATGACTAAACAAGCCACTAGGAATTTAATAAAATGATTTGAGATTAAACCCATTTTGGAAACTCTACTTTTTAGATCACAAAAATCAAAATTGCCACTAATCCTTCAAGGAAACTTTTAAATCAACAACAACAATACATAACCTATACATATATAACTCAAGAAATCCCTACCTCAAAGTAGAAGCTCAAAGAAGAAGATGAGAAAAACCACAAGATGCTCCAAACTCATATTTTCTTGGATCAAAAGAAAGCCCACGCCAAACTCTAGCCTTTTTGTAAAGGATGAAGGGTAGGAAAGCTTTAGAACATGGAGTATTTTTAGAGAGAAGGAGTGAGAGAGGGAGAGAGACTCGGATCTAGGGTTTTGGAGGAAGAAGATAATGAAAGAGGGGTAAAATGCATTCAGACTGCTGCTGAAATCTGATAAATGCGAATGCTCGAGCAACCAGACACAACGAACGAACCTCGCTCGAGCGCAAGAAGCTTCGCTTGAGCGAACAAAGTAGGACTTCAGGTCTACAACCCACCAATGCAGATGCACGCTCGAGCGCAAAAATGCTCGCTCGAGCGAAGGACTACAGAGCTTGCTTGAGCATGAGAAAGCTCGCTCGAGCGAAGAATGCCACTCTTCAGGCCTAAAAGAGATGTAGACGCACGCTCGAGCGCAAAAATGCTCGCTCGAGCGAAGAGACACACCAAACAAGGCTCGCTCGAGCGCAAGAAATCTCGCTCAAGCGAAGAGATAAATACCCAAGGCTCGCTCGAGCGCAAGAAGCCTCGCTCGAGCGAAGAGGCAAAAACCTGGGCAGCAACCACTTGCACAAACTCACAACCAACCTGTTCCAAACTTGCTCAACACATACCGAAGCTCAAATATAAGGAAAACAAGGGTGGAAAAACAAGATATAAACTACAACAGTCAACCACGGGTCGCTGTATATATGGTTTAATTCTTGAAATGCATTATATATACATTCTGATTTATACATTGTTCTTGGAATTTTGAACCTTTGCAGCTCTAGCCCTAATGGCTAGAATTTATGGCCTTGCTTAATGGAAATTTGATGACCCTATTAATGTTAGCCTTCCCTACAAGTATAAATAGAGAGCCTATTGATGTTAACCTTCTAAAGAAGGCTCTCCCCTACAAGTATAAATAGAGGCCTTTCCCCTTCAACTTAATACGTTGTTTTTAGAGAGGTTTTTTAGTGATGGAAAATAAGATGGTGTTTTGAGATTATAAAATTGGAGATGATCTTTATACCAAAGAAAATTTTCCTATCTTCTTTTTGCTAGCCTTTTTTTTTGCTCTTGTTAGAGAGAGAGTGTGCTGCCGTTGTCAAGTTTGCCGACACTATTCAGAAGGTGCTTCTACATGAGCTGGTATCGATCATCGTATCTTGGGAGCTAGATGCCGGCGTACCTTCAACACCCATCGGGAAGCGTTTAGGGAAACTGTGGTATCACAAAGGATTCAATTTCCATTTCTTATCTTTTGTTCTTCAAACTTTTAGATTTAAATTATTTCTTTTATATTGTTTTGTATGTCTATGTAAGTCCGTCTTGTAATATGTTCCATGATGTAATCTATTATTTTGTATTTCATTCTTTAATTAAAATAAAAAAAAATGTTTTGTCATTTCTATGTAATTTATTTTTTATATTTTTCTAGTATTATTATGAAAAAAATACCAACAATCCTAACCCGCTTAGGTGTAGGTATCGCCACTTTTTGCAAGACACCCCCACATTCATAAGAAATTATATGGAGGCCTATGGCCTTTCCATAATTCATATGGGGTCTTGTCTTTTTTTTTTTCGAGGAACCTTATTCAGAACATAATTCGCGGAGAAAATTGTTCCCCCCACATGTTTTGTGGCAGTCCAGAACTAATCAATATTACATTTATCATTGTAACAAGCCCGCGGGGGGGACCTCGCTATAGCTCGGACTCGATTTGTAGTCACGGTTCTAAATCTGAACCAAAGAGTCCAAATCCGGCAAATCGTTTTGAGAAAACAGATTTTTGAAAGAAGTGCCAAACATGGACTGCTTTGCCAGATACAGAGTCGCCACCTAAATATTTTATTTTGGGAAAATTTAGGAAACCCTGACTCATTTGCCTAAGGCCACGTGTCCGTCATCACCAAAGTTGCCTCGGCTCGGGAACTTGGGTACGATTGGGGAAGGTCACTTCGTGAGCACCTCCGCTCGCCCGGTCATAGACCGGCCTCTACTAACCATGATATCTAGTTTTGAAAACATTGTATGTTCTTATTCCGGTTATTAGCCTAGGATACTATATGATGCGCACAGCATACAAGTATAGACTGGATCACCTGAATTGGAACAAAACATTTCATGTTCGCTTTTTGAAAATGGTTTGCCACCCGCAAGTAGGCTTAAAACATTTGATGATTTATTCCAATTTAAGTAACCCAACCTTCACCCACAGGCATTCAGACAGTTATATCACATAAGCAAATAGCCTCATGGTAAGCATGCTATTCATGGCAGTCACTCACACGCATGCAAGGATGCTAAAGCATAAAAACTCACCGAGTACTCCAAGCCAAAACAGAAACTACATTAGAAATCATGCATGATCCTAAGGATACAGAAATGCATAATGCAACACATGCAAAAATGCAAACTATGGCAGGCTCGGCTATGCTAAACATGGCATATGGAATGCTACAGCTAACATATATTCAATTTGGAATTGAAAATACAATGCAGTTAGTATGATGCGCCGAGCCCGGTGCATGCAAAACAGATGAATGAATGCAAACATGCTATCATACTGTATGCTAATTGAAATATGCCCTAATATAACCATCATAAGCAGGTAAATAAAAGGGAGAAAGACGTGGGGTTGGAAGGCATACAACACACACACGCACATTTATTACAGTTGTGCCCTCGCGCAGAGGGTCCGAATAAATAATACAGTCCCAAATAAAAGAATATTACAGTCCAAATATTACAGTCCGAATAATATACAAATTCCTAATTAATTAACAAATCAACTAAGAAAACTGTAAAACTGGCGTGCAAGCCAGGGACTGCCTTGCTTCTGATGAATGATGTATATTTAGGCTGCTTTGCGCGGAAATCCACCGGGATGCCCCAATTAGGCTCTGTTTAGCAGTTTTTCTTGAAACGCGTGCCAAGTCCCGAAAAGTTGCTGATTCTTCATTTTGCTGCAACAGAGAGCAGGAAAGGGGCATAGCAATGTATTTTCACAAATATATGTATGCCTCGATCCTCTGCCACCAATCACGCATATCGAGGCATGATGGCCGAGGAGTCGAATTGCATAACTCAATATAGAATGAATGCACGTATAAACACAACAAGAACCTAACTCCATCATGGATGATCCGGAGTGTCGGTGACTAGGGAATTGAGACACACACTCGGAGTACGAAATGCACCTCGTTTCCCGTGCCCGGGCTAACTCCTATCCTGAGCACGATGCAATATGCATGACATGCATTAAATGCAACTAAGATACAATCCTAACATACGCAATGCTATGGAATGACATGCCTCGAAATGCGTGCATATGGGCACGCAAACCGAGGAAATGCATGAATGCGATCTAAGATACAACCTAGTATGCACTATGCTGTAAAAACTAGTTTAGAGCGAACGACTCATACTACTTGAGATGGTTCGTGCCTATACATTGAACGTGTTAATTTTCTTGATAAATGCGTTAAGCCTGTAGTTGCGAAGTATTATTTAGCTCGAATCGTAACATAATTGAATCTCAAATTGAAGCCTTGTTGATGTAATTAGTGGTGGACTCATTACCCTAGGTTTGTTCCAAAAATCAATCATTCCAATTTTATTTATAATTGCTAGTTTAATCACTTTGTTTAATTTATTTTTTTATTTTTTGATCCGGGCACGCAAACCGAGGAAATGCATAAATGCGATCTAAGATCCAACCTCCCAAGATAAGCATTTTTCCAGTTTAAAACATGGCCAAACAGCAAGCAAAGATAGGGCAACGATGGCATGCAAAAATGGCCCTAAACATGAGATTATGAAGCAACTCACAGCTGCTGTCCTCAAACAGGTTAGGGCCCTTTAACAAAGTTGAAGAGGGGCCCAAAATATGATGTTTTCCAGAACTGTAAAAACCCCAAAAACAAACACAGGTATGGCTGCACTCCCATGCAAGAAAAAGGGCCAAAAGGTGGCCAAAGAGGCAAGTGGTATATGCAAAGCCCAAACTAAATAATTCCCTTCTACAACATTGAAGAGGGACCAAAAATATGACTATTTACAGAACTGTAAAAACTCCAAAACAGTATAAAAACATGCTAGAAATGCAATGCAAAATGAGGCTCAAAGAGGCTATAACACAAAGTATACAAAATATTCCACAAACGGCCAAAGACCCTTAATGAAACATGAAGAATGGGCCAAAATAAGACTATTTTCAGAACTGTAAAATGGCCAAAAACAAAAGCATGATAGGCTAACAAAACATGCAAGAATGGGGACCAAAAGAGAGATATAACATGAAGTGGCATATGGAGGTCCCAAACCATGAAAGGCCCTAAATGAAACATGAAGAATGGACCAAAATGAGACTATTTTAAGTGCTGTAAAATGGCCCAAAACCAAAGCACAATAGGCTGCCAAAGCATGCAAAAATGGGACCAAAAAGGGAGTATAAAGGAAAGTATAGCATGGAGGTCCCAAACAGTGTTTATCCCTTCTACAATGTTGAAGAGGGGGTCAAAATAAGCCTATTTACAGAACTATAAAAACTCCAAAACAGATCACACACAAGCTAAAAAAACCATGCAAGAAAACAGTATTTAAGAAGGGTATTGAAGCAAGTGTAATGTGGGGGGCTCAAACAGGGTTGAGCCCTTAAGAAAAAGTGAAAATGAACTCAAAAAAAGGCCACTTTCATTTATGGCCGGAACTCAAAGCAAAAAGCATATATGGTTAAGAAAAGTTGCAAAAATAAGCCCAAAAATGGTGAAATAGCAACTCACCCTTGTAGACCAATCTTTGGTTGCTTCTTGGACCAAGTTATAGCACCTTTAGCCTTTGAGAAGCCCTCCTTGTTGCTGGAAATGGGGTGGTGGTGGTGGTGCTTGGTGGTGATGAAGGAATGAAGTATAGAGCTTGGATATTTTTGAGGAAATGAGAGAGATAGAGGGAGGTTTGAATGTATATGTTTGAAGGCAATTTCTCTAACCCCTGATACAAGTGTTGGCTCTTGGTTATATGGACCAAAAAGAGGGGCAAAAGGTGGGGGAAAAAGGAGGTAAGCTTTCCCCCACAAAATATCCCCCGGATATAGATATTTTCTGGGGGATAAAGCCATACAGCTGTAAAGTGAACAGTGTGAGGATCATGGCCGGCCATGTATTTTGGTTGCAGGTGGCCGGCCGGCCACACCCCCTAGCCGGCCGGCTAGGGGTCAAAAGGGTCAAGTTGGTTTAGTGGCCGGCCACCACATAATGGTGTCCTCCCATGTGTCCTCAACACAACCCTGTGGTTAAAAGTCCAAGAAAGTGGCTCAAGGGTGTTCAACATTGGCTCGGAAGGAGGGGTTCAAAAGGGTCAAGAAACATTAGTGGCCGGCCACCAACTTTTAGGGTCCTCCCACGTGTGTACATCACAAGTATGTGGTTCAAAGTTCAAGAAAGTGGATCCAAGGTGTTCAACATTGGCTTGGAAGGAGGGGTTCAAAAGGGTCAGGAAACATTACTGGCCGGCCACCAACTTTTAGGGTCCTCCCATGTGTGTATATCACAAGTATGTGGTTCAAAGTTCAAGAAAGTGGGCCCAAGGTGTTCAACATTAGCCCGGAAGTGTGAAAAACGGGCATCGGAGGGCGTCGGATGGTATATAACTGGTTGCTGCAATAATTACTGGCCTCCCACCCTTCAGTGACCTTCCCAGTGATAAAACAGAGGTACCTGCCAAAAATGAACGAAAACCGTTGCAAAACGAATGTTCGGGGGCCAAAACGCGCAGTTCGAGGTCCCGAAAATGGGCTGTTAAGCACCGAAAATGGCATTCGGCCACGAAGTGGGTTTCTCAGACCCCGGTGTCCCTCAAAAGAGAGTAGAAAGGAAGTATGCCAAAAATCAGAACAAACGGAGATGGTTAGGCGGTCCCGAACCGAGGCACACGGCCCGACGACTCCGAAAACCGGGAACCGGACCCCGAAATGGGCAAAATGGCCTGCGGCCACAAAATGTAGCCCACGGCCACTGAGAGATGGTCTACGGGACCTCTCCCTCCCCTCAGAAAAAGAAACAGCAAAAATCGAGCTTGGTTTGCAAACCGAGGCAAGGCACAGAAGAGGGTTCGGAAGTCCGGAGGCAGGGCTCACGGCCGCGACTCTGAAACTTCTGAACGAGCACATTATGCAACATCACCAAGCGCTCAATCGGTGACGTCTGAGTCTTAAGGTCGGTCAAAAATGGGCTGTCTACAATCATTTCCTGATCGATGGGAGAAAGGCATTGTGGTTTGGTAGATAATCTCGTTTTCAGTACAAGTCTCAATAAACGGCGATTCATACTCACCACCATGATCGCTTCTCAATGCCTTAATCTTTTGGGTTAATTGATTCTTAACTTCATTCTTATAAGGAATAAATTTATCAATAGCATCATCATTACTTTTAAGCAAATACACATAACAATATTTAGTGCAATCATAGACAAAAGTAATAAAATACTTATCGCCACCTCGGATTTGTATGAACTCTAAGTCACACACAACATTACGCACTAAATCTAAAGGCTTGAAACTTTTTTCAATCGGATGAAACAGAATCCTAGTCAACTAGCTTATACACAAGTTTCACACTTGTGATTTTGATTAATCTTGAAAGATGGTATGTGATCTAACTTGATTAATCTACACAAAGAGTCAAAATTCACATGACCTAATCTATGATGCCATATACTAGATGACTCAAGCATATAAGCAAAAGATAAAGCATTCTCATTAATATTTGGGATAATTGTCATTATATTTAACTTAAACATACCACCCTACAAATACCCCTTACCCACATAAACTCCACTCTTGGTCAAGACGATGTTATCGAATTTAAAAACCATGCAGAAACCATGCTTACTTAAGAGGGACACCAAGACTGTGTTCTTGCGAATGTCTTGCACAAACATGACATCATTCAGAGTTCGCCCCTTTCCTAAATTCTTCTTTAGGACCACCTTTCCATTTCCCTTGATGGTCGAGGTTGCAAAATTTCCCATGAAGAACTTCTCGCTATTTGTAATTGGCTCAAAGCTTGTAAACAATCGCTTCTCTGCACAAATGTGGCGAGCAGCACTAGTGTCCACCTACCATTCCCTCATATTAGATCCCACCTACTTTAGTGACAACAATGAAAATATGCATATCATCTACATCTTGGGAAAGACCCTCCATTTCTGCTATGTGAGCACGAACCTTGTTCTTGAATTGCTTATTTGGCTTGTGGTGGTCAGTAGCCCTATCTCCATCGCTTCCACAATTGAAGCACTTACCAAAAAACTTATAAGTAAATTCTTGCTGCTTGTAGACCGGCCTCTTCGAGGCACCACCTCTAGGCTCCAACTTCGAGCCCTTGTTCACAGGTTGCTTCTTTTTAACCCCTAAAGCTTGGCCATGCTCAACCACATTGGCCTTGACAGTGAGGGTACTCCCCATTTTCTTCTTGTTATCCTCTTCAATTCGGAGCTAGACAACGAGCTCTTCGACTATGATCTCCTTTCGCTTGTGCTTCAAGGGGTTCTTGAAATTTTTTTAGCCATTAGACAGCTTCTCTATCAAAGTAGTTGCTTGGAAATATTCACTCAGGAACATTCCCTTTGCATGAATATCATGTAGCATTACTTGAAAATTTTGGACCTGGCTAATGACAATTTTTGAGTCCACCATTTTGAAATCAAAAAGCCAATCAACGACAAATTTCTTTGCCCAGACATTCTGAATTTTGTATTTATTGTCCAAGGAATCCCCTAACTCCTTCGTCGACTTCTTAGCATAATACACATCGAAAAGCATATATGCCAAGTCGTTGAGAACATAGTTCCGACAAGCATCCAGAGCCATCAGCTTCTATTTATCTTACTCATTCTCCTCTATGACTAGTGGATCCTTACTCAAGAACCTTGCAAAATTAAGAGTAGTTAAGTAAAATAGCATCTTCTGCTACCACCTCTTGAAATTCACACCGGTGAATTTCTCTAGGCGGTCATAATAGTTAAGCGGTCCCCTCGAAACAGAATCATGAATCACCACAGGGTCCATAGCAGCGTTGATCATAGGGGTTAGCATTCTAGTTGATATGGGATTCGGATTCCCACCATGATTCATAACTCCGGTACTAGTTGCTACAGCATCAGTAATAGTTATCATTTTTGAAAAAGACAATATAATTTCAACTATTCTATTTTTTCAGAAATCGAATTAACACTAAAAAAATCCTAAAACACTAAAACTTAATTCAAAATTAATCTCACCACTGTTTTCAAAAATCAAACAAAGTCACTTATCTGTTTACCTACTTTTTCAATGTCACTTATATATCACCTCACCGCTACTTGTTGTCGTGGCCGGCCAACAGTGCCAGCCATCGCCAACTATTAGCGACTTTGTAGGATGCTTTTCGGGGTTACCGAGCGTGCCTAATTGTTCAAACTCTCTATCTCCTGATCTAGTCTCACAATTGCAATGTGAAACATAAATGAGAGTCCATATCCAACAATTTGTATAGAAAATCTTTGTTATTGCAAAAATGGACTACATCACCAGATTTTAGAGCCACCACCTAATCTTTTAGGAAAACTAGGAAATCCATGACTAGTGCCAAAGGTCACTATCCGTCATAACCAAAATGTCTCGGTTCGGAAACTTAGGTATAAAGGGGGGAAATTCATGATTTGAGCACCTCTGCTCACCCGATCAAAAAATCGACCTCTATTAAGTAACGATATGAGTTTTATAGTCTCCATATGTTCATATTCCAGCTTTAATAATGCTAACATCACTGTCTAAGGCAAATAAGTATAGATTGTGTCACTTGTTTTGGTTATGTTTTGATTTCATGTATTTTAGAAAACCTTTTTGCACAACTCACAAAATAAAAGGGAGTTTAGAAGCATAAGAATCAACCACATTCCAACATTAGCAACACTGCCTCCATCCACTAGTACAAATTTTCCACTTAAGCATATAGGCACATGGTGTAATGCTGGATATAGTAAGTAACGTAATTGAGGATGCTAAAATGAAAAATGCTCACCTAGTACTCCTCAGTGGTAAGCCAAAAGAATGTGTCGGAAGTATATGCATGATCCTATATACAAGTAGTTAATGCAATACATACATCAAATACACATAGGGGTCAGACTACTAACACATTACATGTGTATCATCTCAAGGCATGAGGTAGCGCATATAATCATTTTAGAAATGATAAATCCTACCAAAGCAAGTCATGAATATGATAAACAAACATGATGCTGCATATACAAAAAGCGTATAAATAAAAGGGATAGAAAGACGTAGAGTTGGAAATCGAGGGAAACAAGCCCCGAGTGGCAAAAATCGAGAAAGAAACACCGAAACGAAGTTTCGTTCGGTTGAAAATATCCGAAACGCGAAGGAGATCGCGAATCGAACGACGAAACGGGAGCTAGAACGCAAGAAAATGAGAGAATCAAGAGAGGAAAACACTCTAGAGAGAGAGAGAGAGAGAGACAGAGAGGCAATTTTTGACCAAAGGAGAAGTGAAAAAATAGGGTTAGAAACCCTATTTTAAAAGACCCGTGCCGAAATGACAGAACTGCCCCGATACAGGAATTCTTTGTCGGTCGGCAACACTCTTCGCCGGTCGGCAAAATATTGTGCCGATGGAGTTGTATGATGGCCGGTGGACGGCCGGTGACTCATTCTGATGGCCGGTGGGAATCCAGTGGCCTTCTACAGTGATTTTGGACCCTCCTACACCCTTGTTTGAGTTATGTGTGGGGTCCAGGGCTTTTAGTGCTCAAAACAGTGCAAAACAGTGCATTTCTGACGCTCAACCGACCTCCGTTTTGACCTCGGGTCGTGTCTTCTGTGCGTGGCACTCGAATTCGTGCAAGGTGTATCCTTTTCGTATCCTTTTGGCTTTTACAAAACTCAAAAGTTGTCCCATGTGTATCGCATATCAATCGCACTGTTTTGTGCACTCGCGTTGTCTAAAACGCATCGCACTGTTTTGCGCATCTCATTGCATTTTGCATGCATTCAATCAATTTCATAACTTGCGTAGACCGCATGGTTATTCAGATTTCATTACCTGCGTAGACCGCATGTTTTGCTTGCGTAGACCGCATGTTTTGATTGCGTAGACCGCATGATTATTCAGATTTTATTACTTGCGTAGACCGCATGTTTTGCTTGCGTAGACCGCATATTTGTTCAATTCATTACTTGCGTAGACCGCATGTTTTGCTTGCGTAGACCGCATGTTTATTCAAATTTCACTACCTGCGTAGACCGCATGTTTTGATTGCGTGGACCGTATGATTATTCAAATTTCATTACCTGCGTAGACCGCATGTTTTGCTTGCGTAGACCGCATGTTTATTCAAATTTCATTACCTGCGTAGACCGCATGTATTGCTTGCGTAGACCGCATGTTTATTCAAATTTCATTACCTGCGTAGAGCGCATGTTTATTCAAATTTCATTACCTGCGTAGACCGCATGTTTTGATTGCGTAGACCGCATGATTATTCAGATTTCATTACTTGCGTAGACTGCATGTATTGTTTGCGTAGACCGCATATTTGTTCAATTCATTACTTGCGTAGACCGCATGTTTTTCTTGCGTAGACCGCATGTTTTGCTTGCGTAGACCGCATGTTTATTCAAATTTCGCTACCTGCGTAGACCGCATGTTTGTTCAAATTCATTACTTGCGTAGACCGCATGTTTGTTCAATTTCGTCACTTGCGTAGACCGCATGTTTTGCTTGCGTAGACCGCATGTTCGTAATCAATTTCATTACTTACGTAGACCGCATGTTTTGCTTGCGTAGACCGCATATTTGTAATCAATTCCATTACTTGCGTAGACCGCATGTTTTTCCTGCGTAGACCGCATGCTTATGTTCAATTTCATTGCTTGCGTAGACCGCATGCTTATGATCAATTTCGTTGCCTGCGTAGACCGCGTGCTCCACTTACATGTCCGCGTGCTCCACTTACATGTCTGTGCTTTCACAGCATTGTTATGACTTCCCACTTGCTTTGCGTTGTCACGCATTTTCAAATACATTAATATGCATTGTACCTGTTAAGTTTGTTTTCTTTTCAGGCACGATATTGTATGTACGGTTCATTTGAGGCTGGTGCAACCAGACGAGCCGCACAGGTATTGTTGACGGTCTAGGAGACCTTAAATCCTTGGAAGGTGCAAGACCTTTGACGGTCTAGGAAACCTTAAATCCTCGGAAGGTGCAAGACCTTTAGTGCATTGATGTGCACAGTCTATTTACATTGTCATGTATCTTAATAGCCGTACGTTGTTGTGCATTTAAAGTTCACTTGCATTGTTATGCATTTCTTATGCAATATCCACGGTCTAGGAGACCCTAAATCCTCTGAAGGTGCGAGTCCTTCGGTATTTGTCGTGCCCGAACGACTTTCGGTGGTCTGGTAAAGCCACCTGCCTATGTTTGCGGTGAGTTCCTAGAAGACCAACTGGGACAGTGGAAACTAAAGTTTGAATGGCTTATGCCTAGAATGCAAAGGTTCGGGAGTTCCGAGACTAAAGTCTGGTTTAAATACCCAGGGGTGTATCCTCGACTTGAAATCTGTATGGAAGCCCCATAGATTGAGGCGGCATGTCTGCGCCTCAGTTCTGGATACTGAACCAACCTAGTATATCGCCCTATTGGTAAGATAGGGAAAGCTGCAATCATAGCCGTTGCATCATGATGCCTTGTCATGCATACGTGGATAATATTGCATTGTAGAAAATTGACATGCATTGTCATGCATTTCCATTGTAGCTTGCATGCATCCATTGCATTTTCCCCAGCAGGTCGCATCATACTGCATTGTCATGCATTTTTGTAAATATCCATTCCATTGCATATTTGTAGATATTGCATTGTAGTTTGCATGCATTCATCCTTTCCATGATTGAGCTTGGTCTGGTATGTGCCCATACTTTTCACGTCGAAGCATAGTTCAGTGGACCGTTCTATGTTAGACGCGGCTTGTACGTGTACATGCCCTTCCTAGGCAAAGATTTGGTTTGGCCTCTGTGCCTTATCCATTGTATCCATTCCCATTCCATTGCATAATTGTAAATATTGCATTGTAGTTTGCATGCATTCATTGCATCACCTCCGCCTATGGCTTGCGCCTTTCCATGTTGAGCTTGGTCTGGTATATGCCCATACTTCTCGTGTCGAAGCATAGTTCAATAGACCGTTCTATGTCAAACATGGCTTGTATGCGTACATGCCTTGCCTAGGTAAGATTTGGTTTGGCCTGCGTGCCATATCCATTGCCATCTCACCAGCATATCCACATATATATATTACATTGTAGTGTAATTGTTGCATCCGGCATTAGGATCGTAGTCCTTTCCCCAGCGGGTCGTTTCCCCACTTGTGTCAATTCCCCCCAATACTTGTTCTTGCGTCTGTCTACATTACTCATAGTTCAGTAGACCGTTCTATGGTAGACGGACTTGTTACCTCCATCAATCTATTTGACATAGGTGCGGTTTCGAACCGCTCATGATTGGATCATGATTCAATTGCTTTGCATATAGTTTGCATCGTTTCAATTGCATTGCATTTTCATTTGCATTGTTTATACATTGTTTTGTATATATTGCATATCATATTGCATCCACTTTTGCATTGTCATGCATGTGGCTAATAACATCGTACCTGTTGAGTTGTTTTCTTTGCAGGCATGATATTGTATGTACGGTTCAGTTGAGGTTGGTGCAACCAGACGAGCCGCACAAGTATTGTATCATCCGAGTGAGACGTATCGAGAATTACATAATTCTCTTACATCCTTTCTGCATTGTAGTGTAGTTTGGTGTATGCTAGCTTAAAATTGTCGCATGTAGGCTTTATTACAGCTTTCTTTGCATGATCATAAGTTATGTCCGGCTCTGTGCATTGTCTTGCATTTTGCCCCTGCCTTCGGGCGCATACCTTGTTTGTCTTGCATGTTTGTCTGAGTCTTCGACCTTGTCAAAAATGGGTCGTCTCTGGGCTTTGACATTCACTCCCGTCATTGTTATGACTTTCGAGTTCTGTCAAAGAGGGGCAACTGTAGACACCCCATTTTTGACCGTCCTCAAGACTTGGACGTCACCGTTTGAACACCCGGTGATCATCCATGTTTGTGTTCGTTTGGAGTTCCCGGAGGTCTCGGCTACGCGCCTTGCCTCGGGATCTCCAAACTCGACTGTTTAGTGTCTGGTTTTGCACCAAACACTTGCATCTTGCCTTTGAGAGGCATGTAACAACAAATAACCAACCAAATAAGTACTTGAAATTTAAAGTTGTTACTATCTGATGATATATGATTTTTGAAAAGGCTACCCCATGATTTACTATTTTTTAATTTTCGTGTATTGTCGTTTATTTATCTATACATATAAAATAAGAAAATTCAACATCCATCATATCTGTTTGCTCTATTTGTAATTAATATTCCCCTCCATACACGTGTATGGAGGGATTTCCCTCTAAGAAGCTTGTTTGGAAAGCTTTGCAAAGGAGGACTTCTATAAGAGGAGAGCTCTTCTCCTTGTTCTAGGGTTAGACATTTTAGAGAGAAAAGTTGTGTGAGAGCTCTGGTTTTAGGTTTAGGGTTCCATACATATTCTATCTCTATACCTCTCTCTCATTTTACCTTTGTGTGTGTCTGGGTGCATTTGTGTCTTACTATTGCACACATACACATAGTGTTACACCTTCCCTTGGCTACTGAGGTTCCAAGAGGTTGTTCTTGAAGTTCTTGGGTGGTTTTGAGCTTGAAAAACCAGCTGGTCCACCATTTTTGAAGAAAGTCTTCAAGGGTAAGAAACTTGCCTTTATATTCCCCATTTTTGCATTGTTTTTTTTTTGCCTATCTTAGAACTGTTTTTGTGCTTAGTGTATAACATAAAAAAGTTCTGTTTTTAAGCCCTCTAAATAGTTTGTTTAGAGTGTTTTGTGGTTTGGAGGTGTTTGACCCCTCTTAGGCCTTGAAAGGCCCCATTTTGTGCTATTTTGAGTGAGCTCCGGGACCTTGGTGTTTGGGCCTCCTCACCACTGAAATCTTGAGGGATTTCAGAGGTGAAGATGGTGCCTTGAGGTCCTAGGGAGGAGAGGGCCACCCCCTCTCCTTGTTGTCCTTGAAAAGGACCATTTTTGGCCTCTTGAGGGAGCACCTAGCTAAGCTTTATGTTGACCATGCCTTAGTTGTTTTTTGTGCTTATTATGTTATAATATGCCTCTATTTTTTTTTTTGGTTTTGGTACACCATGCATGCTTAGCATACCTACCTTGTAATGCCATGTTTAGGCCTTAACCTGCCTTAGGTTGTAAACCGTTGTTCGAGCATGTTTTAGGTCTAGTTTTGTGAAGCTTTTGTGCTTATTTTGCCATGTTTAAGGTCTGTCCATAGTTGGTTTGGTTGGCCATGGCATGCATTATATGCCCCCTTTGCATTTTGGCTTGTTGGCCTCAAGTGTGTGAGTATGTAGCATGCACTACTTGCTTTATTCTAATGATTTGGCATCATTTATAGCATAATTTTAGTCCCTTTGACATGCTTGTATGCTTGCTTTGGACACCTCTTTAATGCTTTGAAAGCTTGTGTAGCATGCTCCATGTTTTTGGCATTTGTGCATGCCTTTGAAGTTAGGTCATTTGGATGCCATCTAAGTGATCTTTAGGCCTTGTCTTAATGTGCTAAAACTCTGTTTTTGGTCAATAAGTTCATGCCATGTTTGGTCTTGCTAAGTGTAGTTCAATACTTCATTAGTTTGCTTTGAATGCTTGGACCATTTGTTGTATGTTTAGCCTATCTTACTAGCTTGGTTTGGCACCATGTTCTCGCATGATTTTCAGAGCTTAGTGCATGTTATTTGTCCATGTTTGTACCCTCTTGAGTGTGCTCGAGAATTGCTCTTCAATGCTTAAGTGTTGGTCCTTGTGTGCATGCCTGTTTGCATGTCATTTAGCCCTCATTTCATAGCACTTTGGCCATTGTTTTGGGCCTAATTAGAGCTGTCCAAATCATGTTTAAGTCCATCTCTTTGTTTGTTGCATGTACTCCTTGTATGTTGTAGCATATTGGTGAGTTGTTACATAATTGAAGTTGCATGATTGAATGAAGTCACATGTTTGCTTACATGCTTAAACACCCACATTGTGCCTTGCATACTTGTTGGTTGCATTACTTCATGCCTTGCATGCCTTGTATGCTTGTTTGCATTACCATGTTACATGCCTAGTCAACATGCTCAGGTTGCATTGCATGCATGCTTTGCCTCTTGATCATCTATGATTGAGGTTGAGTTCCTCATTTGTTTGTTGGTTTGCATTGCATTTTGACATCAACATGCATACTTGGTCCCTTCGGCCATCACGCATGGAAATGCGCGATTGATGGTCCGAGAACCAAGGAGCATGTTCCTTTGAGTCATTACCATGATAAGGGACATGATTGGTGCATACATTGTTGAATTGTATCGCCATGCTCTGCCTTGCCCTCTATTGCTGTCGATTGCAGGTTCTGCAGGAACCCTCTGCCGACCGGCAGTGCCAAGTGCCGACCGGCAATCCTCCCTCGGCCGATGGCTTCACCAATGGCCGGTGACTACACACCACTGCCGGTGGCAATCCTATTCAGCCAGTGGCACTCCTCAATGTCCAGAGAAGCAATTCTGAGAATTTGACAGTCTCCAGAGGAGTATATCAAGGAAAACAGAGGCAGCCTAGGCGTGGCAGTGCACTTCCGAGCAGGACCGAGCATGCATTGCATCGAGCTCTCTTCCCGAGGCGGTTTACTGTTTTTCCTAGCTTAGTTAGTTTGTTAACTAATTAGGTAATTTGTAATAATTAATTAGCTAGGATAGTTAATTCACTATTCAATTTGTATTATTCTTTTGGTCCCTCCGAGCGAGGGCAAATCTGTAATAAGTGTGGGTGCGTGTGTGTGTATGTCTTCCAATCCCCACTTCTTTCTCCCCTTTTACTTACCTTCTTTGATGGTTAGTAATAGGGCATGTTTAATTTAGCATACCTTATGCTATGCATGTGTGCATCCATACATTTGTCTTGCATGCACCGGGCTCGGTACATCACGCTAACTGCATTTGTACTTTAATTCCAAATTGAATACGTGCATCAATTGACTGCATTTCACCTGCCATGCTTAGGTTAGCCGAGCCTATTCTAAGTGCATCCTGTGTGTGTTGCATTAGTCAATTCGACATGAACTAGGACCATGCATGTTGGCTAACTAGTTTGCTGTTTTGGCACGGAGTACTATGTAAGTATTTTCCTGCTTTAGCATATCGCATGCGTGTGAGTGCTATCATGACGGTATGATCACCATGCGGCTAGATGCTTATGTGATAAACTGTTTGAATGCCTGTGGGTGAAGGTTGGATTGTCTGAGTTGGAAAAACTCGTTGAAATCCGTGTTTCAGCCTACTTGCGAGTAGCAAATTCCAAAGTGTTTTTCAAGACAAACGGATATGCAATGCTTATTTCCAAATTAGGCAATCTAGTCTATACTTGTGTGTTGTACGCATAACATAGTAATTCTAGGCTAATAAATGGGATAAGAACACGTAACATTTTTAAAACTGGATATCACGGTTAGTAGAGGCCAATCTTCGGATCGGGCGAGAGGGGGTGCTCATAGCTGACCTTCCCCAATCGTACCCAAGCTCCCGAGCCGAGGCAACTTTGGCAATGACGGACACGTGGCCATCGGCACCGAGTCGGGGTTTCCTAAATTTCCCCATTAAAAGATATTTAGGTGGCGACTCTGTATCTGGCAAAGCAGTCCATGTTTGGCACTTCTTTTCAAAAAATCTATTTCTCAAAACGATTTGTCGGATTTGGACTCTTTGGTTCAGATTAAGAACCGTGACACAAATCGAGTCCGACCTGTAGCACGAGGGCCCCATGCGGGCGCGTCTACAATGTTAAATTGTTTATATATATGTATTGATAATGTAGTTGATGATGCGGTTTGGTCAGTGAGGAATGGGTCGAACCAATCCAAGTGTTCCTCTGGTCAGCTGGGTGAAGTCCTCCAAGCTAAACTTGTTATATCCCTTACTTAATCATTTCCTTGTCCATTCGAGCTATCTTAATGGCCGAAAGTCTATAGCCTACTTGCTGTCGGTCATGGTGGTTCTTCACCTGCCCCAGTGTGAGAGGTTTTGTTGCATTTAACCGTGACACAAATCGAGTCAGCTGGGTGAAGTCCTCCAAGCTAAACTTGTTATATCCCTTACTTAATCATTTCCTTGTCCATTCGAGCTATCTTAATGGCCGAAAGTCTATAGCCTACTTGCTGTCGGTCATGGTGGTTCTTCACCTGCCCCAGTGTGAGAGGTTTTGTTGCATTTAATGCCATGATAACCTCATTTAATGCTTGATGTATGGGTTCAGTACATCTACAGGATCTTTTTTTGCTAGGTGGCTAACTCTTTATCTAATAGATGTCTGAATGCCACAAGGGCTAGGCCAGTGTAGGTTCTTCAGTGGGCCTGCTGTTGAGCCTTACCTATTGGGTTGTAGCTAAATAACAATTTGGGTTACCCAAAATAGTCGTAGGTTGGGCCTTCCTAGGCTATGTAGGCCATGCCCATCAGTAGTCTCCCATTTTCGAGTGCAACTTTAGTCCAGTGAAGGGGATAAAAAAGGTGAAGGTAGTCCCCCAAGTTGAGGAAGATAAGACCAAGCAAGAAAGTGGGTGAGTGGGTGAGGATGGGCAAGTAAGTGGGTGGTCGACCGTGGAGGTGACCGACAGTCAAAGTGGTCGACCATGACGGTAGCCGACCATCAATGTGGTCAACTGTCAAGGTGACCGAATGACAAGGAAGCCTACCATCGAGGTGGCCGACTATCATAGTGGCCAACCATCTGGGTATTCGACCATCGAGGTAACTGACTATCAAGGTAGCTGACCATCGACTTGGTCAATCGTCGAGGTGACTGATTGTCAAGGCGGCCGACCATCGAGGTGGTCGATCGTTGAGGTGACCGATTGTCAAGGTGGCCTACCGAGAGAGCTGACCGACCGTCAAAGTGGGAAGGGTGGTTGGGTGACTTGATGGTTTTGATGGTACGTGGGGCTCAAGATGCATAGATGCACGTGATGATGTGATGAGAGACATACATGAATGAAGAAAGAGAGTTAGTGGGGGGGGAGTAATCGTGGTGGTCTACGTAGGATAGTCTAAGCTGTTTATAGGGATCTTGAACCGTTTGTTGGAGGTGACAGGGTTTTCAAGTGGGAGAATTTGATATGAGTGGGATATTTCGTTCCCTCCACACGTCGCAAACTTGTTTTCAAACTGGAAAATTTTAAGCGTGACCCTAGGAACATAGGCAAACCTTGGGCATTTGGGCTTGCGCGATTTTCATATCTTATTGCAAAAACCCAACATATTCCAGAGTTTGCCTCTTTCATCCCTCGTGATTCCCCACTTTTTCATTTTTTGAATTTCTTTGCCCCCACAACTAAAGCCATCTTTAGAAATGTAAGAGAGATGGCCCAAGAAAAAACCCCTACTCTAATATCGGATGCGTTGGGCGATAACAACGGAGTGGCCCTAGTGGAAAAGTACAGGGTCGAGAGGTTGGTGGAAAGGAGGGTGGAGAGGCCACCATGACCCATTCCCGGAACGATGATCTCGGTCACCTAACCGATTAGCCAAGTGGTCCCTGAACATTGGCACACCATGGCGGACAAGTCTACGTTGGCAGCTACGTAAAGTTGAGATTGCCAACAACGACAAATAGGGCGTCAGATGCAAGACTGATGAAGTTTACTCTATACGAAGAGGCGCTCTGTGGGGTTTGAGACTGCCACTCCAATAGCTTGCCATCGATGTGTTGAATCGGTTAAAGGTGTCTTTAGGCCAACTAATACCGAATGCATGGAAAATTTTGTGCACTTGCGCGATCTCGTGGCCATGGGAAACCAATGGAGATACGATGTCCGTGGATGATTTTTTTCTCCTGCTACAAGACCTCAGGCCAACAGGAGACGTGGGTCACCCTTTAGGCAATGGCGGGTAGAGGGCTGGTCGCAGGACTGCCTACATTCGTTAAAGGGTTGCTAACAAAATGGTTCTATGTGTTAGTGAACTGTGGGAGGGAAGTGCAAATGATGTGGAAGATCCCTACCAAATCATTGGAGCCAAAGTTAGATGCTATTGCAGAGAGGATGGTAAAGCAAGTAAGATGATGGAAGGAAAATGAAGGGCTCAAATGGGATGATCTCATTAAACCCTCCACTTTGTTTGCTCTTGGGTTAGGGCTTGAGCCCGCAGAGGGAGATCCTACATCTGAAGAGGTGAAGGAAATAAGGAAGGCCTAAGAGGCAGAGAATAAGCAGATCTTGGCCGCAACCGAGAAATATAAGGACAAGGAATTGGGCCTAGCCCCTAAGACAATCGCAAAAAGGTCGGTGCTACCACACCCCGAAGCTCTGGCAGAGAGGGACGTGAGGACGTTCGTCCCTCTTAAAGCATTGATCAATCTGCTAAAAAAAAAAAGAACAGGTGGAGATAGAACAGTTGAAGGAAAAGAAAAGGACTACGCCTAAGGGTGGAGTAGAAGGGCCCGTTGTGAAGAAGACGAAGGTGGTGGCGGTGGAGTCGGCTAGTGCAGTTGAAACTCCCTTAGGTGAAGTTGAAGTAGGGGAAGCAAGGCCTAGAATGGTCGTAGAGGGAGATGAGGTTGATCCCCTAATCACGAAGATGATAGACTTGGTAGGGGTAGATGAAGAACAAAGAAATAAGTATACTACTGACGTACCCCCATTAGGGATAGAAATAGAGATTGGTGAAGAAGAGGTGTTTAAAACAAAGAAAACAAGGGAAGCTGAGTGTCCAGCAATGGTAGAGTCAAGCTCGGCGAAGACGAGCTCGGCCATGGGAATGGTGAGCATAACTACTTGATATCTGAGCGCCGTGGTAAGCGGGTCACTGATCGACTCTGCTGGGGCCTCTAACCTACTGGGCGACACAAAGGCAGCATAAGAACGAATGCTAGGGATGATCGAGGACGAGGCAGTGAGAGATGTCTCATGATTTGGAGAGGTGGATTTAATGAGGGCAATTGGCGCAACTCAGATAAAGTCCTTGATGCTGACTACCACTTTGTTGGAAATTGGGGTAATGGCGCAGGTAGAACTGCGAAAAATGTTGGCCCAATTTGAACATGCTATTGCTGAATTGCAAATGGTTAAGACGGAAACCAAAAACTTTTGCATGCCCATAACTGCAAGAATCTGGAAATGCTAGCCTTTGTGTGGAGTCATGCAGCTGAGCGCTCAAGGTTGGATAAGGCTGAAGTTGAGGCCAAATCGGTAGTCGTTAAAAAGCAATTAAGTAGCTTCTCCAAGGACCTGGAGGTCGTTCGCCATATGATATTAGCATTAGAATTCAAAGTAGCGGGGGAGCAAAAGAAGAGGGCAGATGCTAAGCAGGCCTGCCAGATGGTGAGGGATCAACTGGAAGAGGCCTTGAGCAACAATAAAGAGTTGAGCGACTCATCACTAAAGGAGAAAGAGAAGTTGGAGGCACAAGTTACAGAGTTAACAAGGGCTCTGCCTGCAGAGAAAAAATTTGTGGAGGAAGAGAAAGCCAAGACTACAGAATTGGCTGCAGAGAAAAAAATGGTGGAGGAAGAAAAAGCCAAGACTATAGAATTGGCTAAAGTGATGGCGTCTGAAAGGACGGCCTACCCCGATCTTTATACTGCGGCTGTGGAACAGTTCAAGCAATCTACCAAATTTCAAATAGCTATAGATGCTATCGTAGCCTCAAGCTTGGTCAGGGGGGGTCTAAAGCTGGGCCATCAAGTATTGGCACTGCCAATCTAGTGGAGGGGTAGACTAAGGCAGAAATAATCCAAAACTTCCAATAGTTCGACTACTTCAAGCAC
Source organism: Camellia sinensis (assembly GCF_004153795.1). Classification (NCBI taxonomy): domain Eukaryota; kingdom Viridiplantae; phylum Streptophyta; class Magnoliopsida; order Ericales; family Theaceae; genus Camellia; species Camellia sinensis. The sequence goes on from NW_021026031.1 coordinate 2,230,288, forward strand.
TTGCTTAGCGAGTATTGGGATAATGGCTAGGTGATGTTTAGACAAAGGGCAGAGGCCACCTTTCCTAAAGTCAACATCGACCTTGTGCAACCAGGAGATGGAGACATCGCCTGCACGCCACTGGATAAGGGAATTGAAGAGGAAAACCTTATAACCAGTGAGGAAGAAGAAGATAAAGGCGGAGCGAGCTAAGCTCAGTAGGGTAGATGTTAGTTATGCTTGTTATTTTGTAATTTGTATTATTTTTGTGTAAAAAATGTAGATGAGTTGGAATGGGCAGTAATACAAAAATTGTGCCTTGTAAAAATTTGGTTATACATATATTTGTTTTGCTATGTGTGAGAATCCAAATATAAAAATAAAGTAAATAATTAAATAATAATAATTTTGCAATCTCAAATATTTTGATAGTGAATCCTAAAATGCAAATTAAATATTATTGGAGGGTCTTTTAATTAATTTTAAAACCTAAAATAAATTTATGGTGAAAGTCTTTAATTTAGAGGCAAGATTTATTGTTTTAAAAAAAATTAAGTGACAAATTAGTAAGCATATTTTAATCTAATAATATTTGTATGTCATTTAAATTAGTTGAGAGAGAAAATAAAATAAAACAATAGATAATAAACTATAGCCTTTTGGTTAGATATATATATAGGAACCCTAGGTTGCCTAACACAATTTATATAGCAGCAGCCTAATACAATTTTTACAACAGCAGCAGCAGCCATGTGAGAGAGAAAGGTTGACTGAAAAGAAGAAGGAAAAAAAAAAGGGGTTGCAAACAAGGAAGGATATTTTGGTGTGTGGTAGGTCTTTATCTTTCTTCTTCCTTTTGTTTTTGTTCTTTATCCTTACCCTATTATTATTTAGTTCATTAATGGAGAGGTTGTAGGTTTATGTATTTTGTATATAGATATCCTATTAAGAAATCTGAGGAGTTAAATTTATGTATAAAGCATGTGTGTAATTCTTAGTCCAAAAATTCTGCAGAGAATTACAAACTTTAAAACTCAAGGAACTATATCAAACGGATGAATTTTGAATTGAAATTCTTATAGTAGATTAATTACATATTGAATTGCATATCAAAATTTTCTAAAAAGTTTTGGGATTTAAAATCTATATTAACTGGTGCGTTCAAATCTGTCCAGAAACTAGGTACAGAAGTGTTGTTCTCTTTGGGTATAAATTCAAAAATTATCAAATTAGCGTCATTAGAACCGGTTACAAGTCTAGTTTCTTAAATTTTTGGCCTTGCATTGATTCCTTATGTATATTAAGAGAATCGTCAATTTCTTTAAAGTGCTACAGAAAACAACCTGTTTGAATATAATTAATTGTAAATAATTGTTTTGATAAGAAAATCAAGTAAAACCAATTTGGTTTGAAACTTAGGATATATTAGTTGATATCTGGAGGGTTTTGGAATTTTTTGAAGAATATGGAGTGGGTTTTTAATTTTCAAAGTTAGCGAATAGATTGGGAAAACTTGTTTAAAACTCAGTTTTATCTTAAAGTTACTTTTAGTTAAGTTTCGATCCGAACCCATGTCTTTGGTAATTTTAGACCTTGAGGAACATGAACTTAGGTATTATTTAAGAATAACGGTGAGTGGGGTTGAGCCACGTTAGTGCGCTTTAGTGTGGAGTACTTAGTTTATTATTCTCTTTAGTATTTTTCAATTAGTAGCAACGTGTAGTCTTCATACTTGGTTCAGGGCACTAGTTGGACTTTCATACTCTATTTGAGGATTATATTATTTCGTTTTCAGGTGAATAGTTTCATGCTACATATTTTTATAAATGTTCCCTTACCCTAAACTGCTAGAAAATTAAATTGTTGTTTCAAGACTAAACTGTTTTGATAAATTATTATATTATCAATGGAATCAAATTGTTTCTGAAACATGTGTGAACTTGGCATACTGTAAACTATTTGTTTTGGTCTCATGTTTATAATGGTGAACTACCATGTTTTGCGAAACTGATGTGTATTGATTATTGGGACCATCTGTATATTTTAGTCCATGGAAATTATTCCACTGTGTGTGGTGACTCTGGCCACTAGGGAACAGATCTGGGTTGGGCCGTGATGACTCTAGTGCTCAACAATTGTAAGGAAAAGACCTAGGTTATGCTAGGTGACCTTCAATCGGATCATCTTAGAGAAAAGGCCTGGGTTGCCACCTTGAGGATGACTCTTAGTTCGGTATTGGATCCAACGGGGCTTATAGCCTTGAGAACTGTGTGGCATGTTACTTGTTATTCTTGGTACCCAAAAAATTATTGGTGTTCATGTTGTAATCTATTTTAAGTGAAAAATGTCATTTATCATGTTCTTGAGAGGTATGAGTTTTTTAACTATTGAACTGTGGAACCTTCTTTTTTTTTTAAAACAGATTATCTTTATCAAAAGTGTATGCCAATCTAGTTTTTGAAACAGATTATCTTTATCTGTGATATCTATCTTATTTTGGAATTGATCCCTATTTTCAAAATTGTATATACTATCCACGTTGCTATTCATTGAGCTATCAGCTGACTTAGTTGTTTATCATTTCTAGGTGTTAGAAGGACTTAGAGTGGACTCATGGAGTAGTGGGGACTCAATTGCATGGACCTCTACGACATTTATTTATTTCGTTTTAGATTGTTATGTCAAGTTTGTGCATATTTATTTTTATTTTTATTTTTATTTTAGGATTATTTTGATATGTGGGCTGTTTATATCCGTAAGTTTAGATGGTATTGATTACGGTTGGTTTTGCCATTTATAATTGTGGCATGTCATTGGATTGAGTTTTGGTTATTTATTATTGGACTATTGTATAGTTATTCAATGTATTTATAGATTCATGTTTAGGCTTACGTGTGCCTTGGGCTAAGGGCCTGTGGGCCATGGCCGGTCATACCTGGGTTTGGGGTGTGACACTAAGACTTATGATGTTTGAAAAAATAAAATGAAATAAAAAAGAAAACAATAATTTTTGTCACTAGTGGTAACTGGTCAATCTTGAGCACTTATAATCTCAGCGATATTCAAAAATAAAATTAATGAATGAAACGAGATGTGTGAAATAGTGTGACGAAGCATTCGGTCTTATGAAAAAAAAAGGATCAAAAATAGCATTGAAGGGCATTTGGACTAAGCATTCAGACTAACGTTTATTTTTCTAAAGGGAATGTGAGTGTAAATTAGGGATCGCCAGTTGTTTGATTAAATCGTGTAGAAAATCCTCATTATCGGTCAGTCAGCCAAGTTGTTTAGGACAGGAAAGATGGGCGGTTGATCGCAATCGGCTTATTTTGGACTCAACCTGGTCAATTAATCAATGTCTGGAATGCACAGCTTGGCTGTGGTTTTTGGAATGCAATCTGGTTGAGGCTTTCATGCTCATTTTGGCTAAGGTTGTCATGCTCAGTCTAGCTAAGGCTGTTATGCTCAGTTTAGCTGAGGCTTTTGTGCCTAGTGTGGCCGAGGCTTTGTTGCTAAATTGAACTCGTGCAAACGATATAACACAAATAAAGAAGTTGGAGGTATTTCTCATTAATGTGAAGTCCTGCCAAGGTTGGCTCATACATTTTGTATTAAAAGGAAAAGATAGGATACATCAAGTAATTTGATCCAAACAAAAAGGACTTCATTTTATTGAAAATACCGTTTCAAATGTTCAGCACTCCATGGATGAGGGAGATCTCTCCCCTCGATGTCTTATAGACGATAGGTTCCTAGGCGTGGTTTAGATTTAACAATATAGGGCCCCTCCCACTTAGCTACTAGCTTGTCCTTGGTTGGGTTTTTGGCAGCTAAAGTTGCTTCCTTGAGGATGAGGTCTCCCACTACAAACTTTCTGGGTCTGACTCTGTTGTTATAGTGCTGCCTCATTTTTTGCTGGTAGGAAGCTAATCTGACAGCAGCCGTTTCTCGTAGTTCTTCAATGAGATCTAAGACAGTCCACTATGAGTCTTCATTCAGTTCTGGATTGATATGCAATACATAGAGGGTCAATAGGTCAATTTCTACAGGGATGACCCCTTCAGCGTTGTATGTTAGGCGAAAAGGGGTTTCCCTCATGGGGGTGCGTACTGTTGTTCGATATGCCCAGAGTATATTTTGTAACTGAGACCCTTGGCTGCCTTCAATTTGGTTTTGATAATCTTCAGAAGGGAGCGGTTGTAGCTCTACTTTTCGTGCCCCCTTTCGGAAAACGAATAAGCCCTACAATATCAGACTCCCACGGTTCTGAATCTGATTTCGCAAGTTCAATGTGAAATAGATAAATACCAAAGAGTCCAAATCCGACAAATCATTTTGGAAAATCGATTTTGAATCAAATTGCCAAAAATAGACTGCTTTGCCAAAATACAGAGTCAACACCTAAATATTTTGGAAAATTTAGGAAACCCATGATTCGTGCCAAAGGTCACGTGTCCGTTATCACCAAGATTGTCTCGGCTCTGGAACTTAGGTACGAGAGGGAAAGGTCATGAATTGAGAACCCCCGCTTGCCCGATCAAAGATCGGCCTTTACTAATCATGATGTGAATCTTATCTACATTATATGCTCTTGTTCCAATTTATTAGGCTAGCACTAGTATGTGAGGCGTGCACACACAAGTATACGCTAAATTTGCAAGAATTGGAACATTTGGCTCATGTTCGTTTGCAAAATTGTTTTGAATATGTACCACTTGAAAAAAAATGATCGCATATAATCATTACTCAAATTATTCCAATTCAAGCAATTAGCCTTCATCCACAGGCATTTAAGTAGTTTATCAAATAAGCACTTAGCCTCATGGTAAGCATGTTAAACATGGCAACATCAACATGCAATGCAACATGCTAAAACTAGTAGAAACTCATCTAGTACTCCAAGTCAAAAAGATGAAAGAGTTAGAAAAATACATGATCCTAATTAATGTGATATGACTAATGCAACACATGTGATATGCAACTAATAGGCTCGGCTACTAATTATGACATGTGAGTCAATTTGATAGTATGCGGTCTAAGTACGTATTCAATGAAGTATTAACTAACAATGCAAGTTAGAATGATGAGTCGAACCTGAATGCATGCCCAAAACTAACCATCATAAGCAGTTAATTAAAAGAGAGAAAGACGTGGGATTAGAAGACATACACATTATTACAACATTTATGCCCTCACACAGGAGGATCCGAGTAAACTAACTAGCTAAACTAATTAACTAGCTATTACAAACCGAATGAAATAATCAACCAAAATAACTAATTAATTATTACAACAAATTAACTAACTAATTAATTAATTACAAATCAAAACGAACTAATTATTTACATGAATATAACATTAAAAGAGTGCTAAGTTAGCTGTTCTAATTGCCCCGCCTCGGGAGACGAGGAATGCTCATACATGCATAGATTTTCCATCTGAAAAAGCCACTGTTTCTGCTGCCGGATGCCTCTGTTTCACAGCAGAACACTTGCACTGATTTCTACCTCAAAACCAAGTATGTTCTGTTTTAACAAGTTACTGCTGGATTTTGCACAAGTGGCCGGCAGGCTAGAAGTGATGGCCTGCCGTCCACTGATGGTGGCCTACCAGCCACAAAAAGGGGTCTGTTGGCCACTGTTGCCTGATTCTTCCTGCTGCAACAGAGGGCAAATAGAGCAAGAGCAGGGTATTCCAAGGATTGTTTGTTTAACTCACCCCTCCTTATCATCAAACAGCTCAAAGGAGTGGCAAGTTTGATTCACAAACCATCAATGGATGCAATTTCATTGCATGATGGCTTATGAACCATGTGTGCAAGTTCAATGAATGCAACAAAACAAGACTCTCAAAATCACCTCTCTATCATGAATGATCAAGGGAAGTAGTTGACAATGAATCTTGAACCGTTTACATCACTAACAAGTATGAAATGACTCAAGACTCAAGGGTTTAATTAACGTCCGATTGAACCCAAACTAAATTATTATCTTGCCCTTTTTTTAGTTACCAATTTTATTACTCAATTTTAGTTACCTTTCAATTCTTTAATCAATTAAGTCAAAAAGGTGAGTTTAAGTCCTCTAATGGAAAAACGCATCAAACCAAGTATCGTTTTAGGCATGAGAGAGACATCATGCCGTTGGTAATGAATCCCAAAAGGGATAAAAACATTAACCACAACATCTCAATCTTATGCTTAAACAAGCACTTGGCTTGAAACCACTTTCAAAGCAAAGAAAAATCCAAGAAATGAGAGAGGTTGCAGAAGTGATTAGAGGTGCTCACAAGTATGGAAAGTAAGAAATAAGTGCTACCAACTCAAATAAGTTGGTGTCTAATGCCTAAAACACCAAACATATGAGGACAACTACATTACAAGGCTCGAATGCAATGAACACTTAAAAATAGTCCTAAAACAGTGCTAATTAAGTCCTATAACATGCTGGAATTAAGACAAAAATAGCTAGAACAATAAGCTAAAACATAGATCATACTAGGCTAGTGAGCAAGAGACAAGGAGGAAAGGCTAACCCCTCCGAATTTGGACTTCAAAACAACATTTTAGCCACTGAAATAACTCTGAAAATCAGTGTTTAAAAGCTCAAAAAAAGATAATGTAAAGATGGGAAACACAAGGGTAAAGGCCTTGAAAGCAAGGTGTAAAAAAGGGTGAACCACCCCTCAACCCTTATTGGCCTTAAACCACAAGCTTCAGCCAAAAAATACAGAGTTTATACAGCCCAAAAACAAAGGAAAAACAGCAGGAAAAAGAATAAATAAAGCAAGTAGAGAAGCAAAGCTTTATACCTCTTGAAGCGGAGAACCAATTCTAGGCAACAAATCAAGGCAAACACACCCTCAAGAGCTCAAACAACGCTTAAAGGTACCTCAACTCAAAGATGGAGAGGTTTGGTTAAGAGTGTATAGGAAAAAGCTTGCAAAAAAGCTAAGAAATTGCAAAAGAGTGAGAAAATTGTAGAGAGAGAGAGAGAGGGAGAGAGAGGGAGAGAATTTTTTACTCTAAAAATTCCAACCTTAAAAACGGAAGGGGAGGCCTCCTATATATAGAAAACCATGCAACTCCCTTAGAAATATCAATACATACACGTGTAAGAAGGTGCATGCATCTATGCTAACAACTGGCACAGCTGGCAGAAAAATATTTGCAAAACATATTTGTGGCCGGCAATCCACTAATGGTGGTCGGCAATTAGAAAAAGTGGCCAGCAGCCCATAGCAGTGGCCGGCAAGCCACAAGAGGATATAGGCTTGAAAAACTCTGGTTTTGGTCCAAAAATAAGACAACAAGTATGTAGGGTTTGAAGGCTCAAAGTTGTGGCATTCCGTTGAGGACTTCGAGCACTTGACAAGCATATACACTCATCATTGGGTGTGCAAGTGGTGATGTCCAAGTCGTAAGGGCGGTCAAAAATGGGGTGTCTACAATTGCCCCTCTTTGACAAAACTCGGAGTCATGAAATGATGTGACTGAATGTCAAAGCTCGAAGACGACCCATTTTGACAAGGCTGTAAGACTTGGACAAATAATCAAGACACAAATAAATGGTTGCACCCACAGGCTGCCTACGTATCCCTTTGCAAGGAATCAAACCATCATAGTTTTGGGCTAAGATGCAAATGATATGCACAAAGAAAACTTTGAAAGCTGGACTCACATGCTTCGCGAAGCTGGCTATTTTAAAAACTCATGACCATGCAAGATGATGCAATAAGTAATAACTGATGCAATAAGCAATAATAACATAACAACATATGAATGAGCAGCTTCAAGCTTAAAACCAACACAGGTTTCCTACAAAAAGATATAGAACAAACTCTAACCACACCAAAATGTGGGACGAGGAAAGAAAACACCGCTGATCACGTTTTCACGCGACCTGAGAAACTGAGAAACGAAAATCGCTCAGGGTTGCGTCTTATGCATCGCGAGATAAAAGCCACTCAAGGTCGCCTTTCACGCATCCTAAGATACAAGGAAAATCGCTCGGGCTTGCTTCATGCATCCCGAGATAAAACTCGCCCAGGGTCGCGCTTCACGCGTCATGAGATACAAGAGAAACCGCTCGGGCTCGCGCTTCACGTGTCTCGAGATAAAACATACCCAGGGTCGCATTTCACGCATCCCAAGATAAAACACGCCCAGGGCTGCACTTCACGCATCGTGAGATACAAGAGAAACCGCTCAAGCTCATGTTTCATGCGTCCTGAGATAAAATAGAAACCGCTCGGGCTCGCGCTTCACGCGTCCAGAAATAAAACATGCCTAGGGTTGTGCTTCAGGCGTCCTAAGATACAAGAGAAACCAATCGGGCTCACGCTTCACGCGTCCCGAGATAAAACATGCCTAGGGATGCGCTTCACGCATCCTTAGATACATGAAAATCACTCAGGTACGCACTTTACGTGTCTCGAGATAAAACACGCCCAGGGCCACACTTCACGCATCTTGAGACACACGAAAAACTGCTTGGGCTCGCACTTTACACGTCTTGAGATAAAACACAGATGACTGAATGTACGTGATAGATGCATAAGGAATGAACAAGTGCGATAGATGCACAAAGTGAACCTGTGCGATAAATACACAAAGTGAACAAGTGCGACAGATACACAAAGTGAACAAGATTACAAATCACCACAGTGATAAAAAATCAACAGATGCGGCTACTGAAAGCATATTCTATGCAAGACCAGAAAGTATATATGAGTACACATTCTATGCATGAATCATGAGTGATGCAAGGTACGGATGTGATATAAGTGTATATAAAAATGCATGTTCTACAGCAAGAGGCTCTGTTTCCACCCGCTTAGTGAAGTAGTTGATGGCAACTACAGCAAACTTGACTTGGCCTCGTCCGGTCAGCAAGGGATCTATTAGGTCGATTCCACATTTGGCAAAGGGATAAGGACTACTAAATGTGATTAGCTCTGTTGGAGAGGTATGAGGTATGTTGGTGTTGCGTTGGCATTTGTCATATTTGAGCACAAAATCATTGGCATCTTGGTTCACTGTAGGTTAGAAGTAACTTGTGTGAAGGATCTTTTGAGCTAATGACTGTCCCCCAGAGTGGTTCCCACAAACACCTTCATGTATTTCTCTCATAACATAGGTGGCCTGGTCCGCGTTTAAACACTTGAGGTGTGGTCGTGAAAATTCTCGTTTGTAGAAGATGCCTTCAATTATAATGTAGTTAGCTGACCGAGCTCTGACCTTGTTAGTCTCCTTCTTATCTACTGGTAACAATCCTTGCTCTAGGAATTGGATAATGTCTTCTGCCCATGGGATATGTTTGTTCTGAAGTAGGTGGACCTTTCACTGATCTAGTGAGATTGCTGGGTGTGCTAAGTATTCAATTCTGACTCTGCGACTGAGGTCTGACTAGTCTGTCAAGGCTAATTGAGCCATTTTATCTACCTCAGAGTTTTTAGGCTGTGGGATGTACCTGATGTTAAAACTGTTGAAGAGGCATGTGAGGGGTAGAGCGATGTCTCTGTACGATCTCATTTTCGCCTCCTTTGCATCAAAATCGCTACTTATTTGCCCAACCACCAATTGGGAATCACTAAACACTTGAAAATGGTCTACCCCGATGTCTTTGGCCAGTCTGAGACCTACTATTAGGGCGTCATACTCGGCCTCGTTATTACTAGATTCAAATTGGAAACGGAGGGCTCCTTCAAAATCTTCTCCTTCTGGAGTTATGAGGATTAATCCGACCCCACTTCCCTCATTTCTGGATGAGCTATCGACATTTAAAGTCCAAGAGTGGGGATCGACTTCCTCAGGAGTGAGGTGGGCTAGTGGGGGAGGTATGTTTAGGATGAGAGTGGTGAACTCAAGGATAAAATCAGCAATGGCTTGGCCTTTGATAGCTGTTTGAGGTCGATAAGAGATTTTATAATGGCTAAATTCAACAGACCAATGGACAAGCCAACTAGAGGACTCTGGTTGTTGTAGAATTTTTTTCAAAGGTTGGTCTGTGAGAACCACTGTAACACTTGTATCCTTTAATCTATTGGAAGGTGTATTTGATTCCTTTATTTTCTTTCTTGGGAGTCTTTGGAGTTGTTGTATCTTGGTTTTGAAGGAATACAAATCAATTTAAACTTGTTGGGATTGTTCGTTCACGTTTGTTTACATTGAAAAGTTGTTTGGGAACTTAGAAATCTAGTTCTGGGGTCAACACTTGCTTTATTTTTTGTTGGCCTCAAGGATTGACACTGGTCTAAGAAGGGTCGACCCTTGTCTATTGTTGAATCTGGAATTGGCTGCTGAAATTTAGGGTCGACACTAGGGATTCAAGGGTCGACCCTTGCCTGCTGCACACATTAGTGTCTCAACTTTTCTTCCTGAAGGGTCGACACCTCAATCTGAAGGGTCAACACTTGTGTGTAATTTTTAGATTTTTGGGTTAGTTTGGGCCCTACTTTTGGGGGGTTTTTAACTTGTTCTTTTCATTTAACTTTGGGACTATTGTTCTATTATTACCTTGCTGCTATAAATAGGTTCTAAACACTTATTCATTTCACTTTTCCTCCTCTTTTCTTTCTCTACATCTTGAATTTCTCTTTTCTCTCTATAAACTCAAACTTTTTCAGTTAGATCTTTAGATCTACTCATCTAGAGAGATCTTTTCACTTTGGTCCTTTGAGAAAGATTGTAGATCTCGTCAAGGGCTTCCTTTTTTGAATAGTACGTGGTTTCGTTGCCGGTGATTTTTGGATTATCTTATATTTGCTTCATGAGGTAGGGGTTTCTAGTTCTCCTTCAATACTCTCGATTATAGATAGATTTGTGGTATTTTCTTTAAATAAATACATAATTTACATTCTAAGCATATTGTGACAAATCATGAGACATGGGGGTTTAGGGTTTGAAGTGTTAGGGTTTACTTGTTGGGTTATGAATTTGGGTGCATAATTAATAGAATAGTTGGAATAAAAAATGTTTTTGTGAAAAGCTTTAAATTCTCTTAAAAACCCTGGTTTGGTTCATGAAGATGGTTGATGGTTTTGCTTAAATTGAAAGTAGTATCATGAAATTGAGGGGTTAAATTGCACATATTCATGGTTAATTGAACCTTGATGATGTTTGGGGAAAAAAATTCTTGTAAAAATTATGATTAAACTCTTTTTGCTAATAATCTAAGTTGTGTTATGGAATGAGATTGAAATTGAGAACATTGAATTGTAAATTGTATTGATGATATGAAAGTTGTGATGAAATGATAAAATGGAAATTTAAGGAAATGAGTTGGGTTGCGTTATGTTGAGTTGTGTTAAATTTTATTTTGTTATGTTGAATTGTATTGAGTTATGTTAAATATCTTGAGTTGAGTTGGGTTAATAGTCAGTAAATCTGGGGGTGGTTTTAAATTCAAGGTGACCAATTGCCTTGTCTAAGCTTATTGCTGGACTAATGTGGGAAAATGCTTTTGGGTGTCCACAAAGTATTGCCGCATTATAGTCAACAAAGTAGAAAAAAGATTTTTGGGTGCCCACAAAGTCGTGCCGTATTGTAGCCGGCAAAAGTGGAAAAACCGATGGTTTTGAAAATGTTTTTGGGTGCCCACTCGCTACCGTATAATAGTCGGCAAATGTGGGGATGATTTTAAAGTTCAAATTGTTTTTGGGGTCCACGTCCTACCATATGATAGTCGGTAAATGTGGAAAAACATGGTTTAAAAAAAAAGGTTTTTGGGAGTTCACTTCCCCCCGTATAATAGTTGGCAAAAGGTGAAAAGTGTTACGAATTGGGTGCCCGCTATCCAGCCGTATCAAGTTGGCAAAAGGTGGAAGGTGATATGAGTTAGGTACCCACTATCTCACCGTATCAAGTCGGCAAAGGGTGGAATGCATTGAGAAATGTGTTGAGTTGGGGATAATATGTGTGACTTGTGATGAACTTATGAAATTAAAATTAGATGTGTACTTTGGTATGGAAGGGGAATGTACATAGAAATTATTTGAAACGAATGGATATTGAAATAGTAACTAGATAAGGGATTAGTGATAATGAACTCACCAAGTTGTATGTAACCAGTAAGGGAAGATTATGAGTTTTTTTTGTAAATAATTGAGAAATTGAACTAATAGGGGTTTATTAATCTTGTGTTGTGTTGAATTATAATTTGAGACTACAAAAGTTGATGTGATGTAGTTATTAGACAAGTAGGTGTTGAGTGTAGACGAATTGTTTTGAATATAAAGCAGATTTGGATTTTTACATTATGGAGTTATAGCAATAATGGATAGAAAAGTGGGAAAGGAGTGTATGAGGGTTATTTTTGGAGTATTAAACTTAAACTTTGAGGTTATGGAGTTATAATAATTGTGAATAATAAAAAGGGAAATGGAAATGAAATGAGGAATACTTTAGAATTGGGTTAATGAATTTAAAATGATGTTGTTCCTTAAGCATATTTGTTTTCAAAGAGGATTTATGATTTTTCTAATGATAAGGGATAATTTTTATGATTGAAAGTTTTCTTTCAATGTTCAACTATATTATGAGATAAAGGTACTCTACATATAATATTTTGAAATTACAAAACGTCACCTTACTATATGGTATCACCCTGCATGCATGATCATTTCTGTCTGTGTGTTAGTTATTGTTATAGAACTATGAGATTCTTACTAGGCAATTGTGTTCATCCCTTGTTGTTTCATTTTTTTTTTTTTTTTACAGGAAGAGAATTCGGGTTTATTGGTTGGAGAGTTAAGAAGTTCATGTGTCTTTTGTGTAATTTCATCATAGATGTAAAAGAAATGAACACTGAACATTGACATTTATAATTATTTATTTGTTACTCCGCAGTAGAAGTTGGCATGTATTATTATTATTGTTGTATTCATTGTGAGAGAGAACATGTGTTATTATGTTTCTATAACTCAAGGGTAATAGATATTTTTTTTTTAAAAAAAAAGGACCTAAATTAAAGGCTTTTGGTAATATTTTTGAGTAATTAAAAATTTGGGGCGTGACAACTTGGTATCAGAGCTAACCGGGTTTGAAAACCTGAAGCTCGTGGGAAGTGGTTTTTACCACAATGGGTTGGCTTCGCTTGATGAGTACGTTTGCATGTAGGAAATAGGAGGTGAAGGACACTTTGTATTGCATTGTATGAGCTTGGGTTGAGCTCCTTGGATAGTTCTTGTAGCCGGCTAACTTGCTTTGAGATCTCATTAGAAAAGCATCTGATCAACGTGGTTTCTAGTGGGAGTTCCTTGGAAGTTCTGGGACAAGTGGTTATCCTTGTAGACTTGACTAAATTATGTGGTTTGTTGCTTAAAATTGTTTATGTGATGTGTGATCATATGTTAGGTTGGTTTCATGTTTTGGCAAGAATAGTAAGTGTCTCGGGAAAGGGTTAGAGCTTGTTCAATTGATGTTAGATGTTATTGAGATAATAAGAGCTATAAGGGAGTATAGTTGAGATGAGGCGAAATCTTAGGATGATGTGAGGTTAGTTTAAGTCATGTAGAATATGGTGAAAGGTTTGGAAAGGGAGTGCGAGAATTGTGTTTAATAATGATGAGGGTGAAAAAGGGGGTTTGTGGTATTTAAGTATTGAGTGACATGATTAAGGCTTGTATAGAGTTCATGAGTATGAAGGAAACCTGATAGTTAAACGCTAGAAGTGGTTCTTGAGGAGCAATGTGGGTTGTAATCTTTGTAACGGGTGTTGTACAAGTGATGATTGTTTAGTGTGATTCGGAATTGGTGTTGCCATATCAGTCAAGAGTGATGGGATTGTTAGGAATAGTACCAGTGTAACATGTATTTAAGGAGTATAGTGAACGTCTAGAAGTATGGGAAATGGTGTGTGGAGCTCTATCTCAGAGTATTTGATTTAGTGCAACCTGCGGATGTTTGAGTATATCCTATATGTAATGGCGAGGCTTGGACGAGGCTTGTCTCAAGTTGATGGAAATTCCTCGGGCTAAGGCTGAAACATCGTAAATTTTTTGGTTTAATCCGCATGTGAATGAAAAGTGGTAACGATGAGTATGAATTGTGAGATGTGAAGGGGTGTGTGTTAAACCCCAAATGGGAACAATTGGTGTTGGTTAGTATGTCAATATTTAAATTGTGAGAGTAGAAAATTGGTGAATTGGATTAAGTCGCGTAGAGGAGATGAACCCTTGTAGCTGCTCTCTTTGATAGGACTTAAGGATTGATTTGGGTTAGTTTGATCTGTTTTGGTTCGATCTGCGACTAGTTTTAAATGAATACTATTTGAAGTGAATTGACACTTAGTCAATTTGGAAATTGCTAAGGTTTGGATAAATAGTGGTGCGGTCGAATAGTACCTTAAGTGGTACTAGTAGACATGGAGTTTGCTTGTGCATGTACATTGTTGATGTAAATTTGTGAAATTACCCTAGTGGAATTAAAGTGTTTGAATGTAAAACATTGTGAGCGCACTTGTGCTAATATGTATTAATGATTATTTGTGCTAATGTTTGTAATGAGTAAGAACTCCCAATTTTTGGAAATATGTTTCATTACTCCTCGGATGTACCGGATTGTTTCTGTTCGTTGTTATTACAAATGTGAATGGTAAAGGTGTTGTGATGTCACCGGATGGATGACAGAAATTATTGGGTGGTGGTTGAAATTCACCAGGTAAACGTTGAGAATAATTTGGAAAATGAACATTTCGTTTCTTTGTGTTGTGACCTAGGATGGCACGGTCAAACTAAATGCTAAGGATTTAATCAAAGTTGTGTTAATGGATAGCTTGTTGATTAAGTGGAAACTAAACATGGACAAGTTATGAGGATGTAATTGGTTTAATGTTCTCAATAGCACTTTTGGTGGTAAATGTAATTGTTACGAAAATTTTTGATTTGCAAATGTACTTTGATGGTAAATGGTGTAAGTTGGAACACCATTTGAGAAAGAAAATTATATATATACATATACATGAATGATTTTTGTTGTCTTATCTTTGAATGTCGGGTTGTATAAATAATTGGGAATTTCGGTAAGCTTGGTGTGATTTGAAATTGTTGTGATGGACCATACATTGTAGTGTGCCATTGGTTTCTGCTCATGTTGGCTGAGCTTTTGGTTTAATGGCGGTTTTCCTTATCTTCCAAATTGGGTATTGGCTATCCAATGGTAGTGGTGCGCGCTGTTGCCAGTTAAGGAGTTGTTGATTTTCCTTGGACATACTAGTAATTGATGTTGTTTCTTGTCTCCTGATCATGATCTCTTCCTTGTAATTCTTCTTTTTCGGGTGTCCTCGGGGCACTGCGATATTGAATCAGACTCTGGGAATCTATCCCAAGTGTGGATCTAGTTTTAGGTTAGAGGTTGTGTGTCCAATTATGTTCATGCTATCTTTTGTTTGGCATTCTTCAATTTCGGAGGCGAAACTTCCTAAGGTGGAGAGGTTGTAACACTTGTATCCTTTAATCTATTGGAGGGTGTATTTAATTCCTTTATTTTATTTCTTAGGAGTCTTTGGAGTTGTTGTATCTTGGTTTTGAAGGACTACAAATCAATTTAAACTTGTTGGGATTGTTCGTTTACGTTTGTTTGCGTTGAAAACTTGTTTAGGAACTTAGAAATCTTGTTCTGGGGTCGACACCAATCTTGGTGGTGTCGACACGTTTTTTTTTTTTTTTTTTGGTTGGCCTCAAGGCTCAACACCGGTCTAGGAAGGGTCGACCCTTGTCTATTGCTAAATCTAGAATTGGTTGTTGAAATTTAGGGTCGACACTAGGGACTCCAAGGGTCGACCTTGCCTTCTACACACATTAGTGTCTCAGCTTTTGTTCCTGAATGGTCGACACCTTAGTTTGAAGGGTTGACCCCTGTGTGTAATTTTTATATTTTTGGGTTGGTTTGGGCCCTATTTTTTTAGGGTTTTTGGTTCTTTTCATTTCACTTTGGGGCTATTGTTCTATTATTACCTTGCTAATATAAATAGGCTCCAATCATTTATTCATTTCACTTTTCCTCCTCTTTTCTCTCTCTACATCTTGAGTTTCTCTTCTCTCTCTATAAACTCAAACTTTTTCACTTAGATCTTTAGATCTACTCACCTAGAGTGATCTTTTCATTTTGGTCTGTGGCGACTAGGTATGTAACCCATCTTACTTTTCTTTTGTGGGCGTTGGGTTCAACACTTTTGAAATCTATTTCTCAACATTTTCGTCTGTATTAATTTCAATTCTGAGTTCCACTTGTTTTAGGAGGCTTGAAGTTGAATCCGGGGGTTTACACTTGAGCTAGAAAATTTTCTGGGTTGAAGGTTGAGCCATACATGTGAGGGCCACATGTGCGGGAGATGAGGCCGCACGTGCGGAAAATAGGGGAAGTTCTGGGTTGGTCACTGCAATTTATGCAGGTGCAGGAGTGGAACTGCGGGGGAAGGGGCCGCACGTGCAAGGATGAAGGCCGCATGTACAGGAAGCACGCTCCACACGTGCGGGTGTGAGTGCCACACATGCGGGAGTCGTTGAGTCCAAAAATTTTCTTTTTCTTCCTTCCTTGGGCTGAGTGTATAACATTTTATACACCTCTCTCTCTCTCTCTCTCTCTCTCTAAAAACCTTTTTCTCCTCCTTCTCTCTATATTTCCTACATAAACACCCACTAAATCTTTGATTTCTCCAAATCCATTAACATTTTGACCTTAGTTCCTTGATTAAAGTTGGAGAGCTAAGCTAGAGCTTCATTGTGTGCGGTGAAGATTGGGTTTCATCACCGTTGATCTTGGGGCTTTCATCTCTTTTCCCTCCAAGAGCTCGAGGTAGGGGATTTCTTTGAATTATATATATGTTTTTACAAGATTATGTTGGTTTGGAACTCTTTTGGGTAGTATTAGGAATTTGGTTTTGTTTTATGTATTGTGATGATTTTAAAAATGTAATGCCCTCAAAATTAACCCATTATATATATCATTGACATGCATTATTTAAAGAAGACAATTTACTAATTCATTCATCAGAGTATTACTAAATAAAGCATTACATGTAACATTGAATAAAATGCCTTACAGGCTTACATCTTTCCAAGCCAAAACTTGGATACAAAAATATGAGTTCTAACTCAAAACAAGAAAAGCCCTAGGCTTGAATGTTTACATGTACTAATAAATAAAGACAATTAACTAAAGGGTTCCGATGGTGACGTCCAAGTCTTGAGGACGGTCAAAAATGGGGTGTCTACAACGTCATACACAACAATCGTCCAGTGGAAGAATAAGCATATAAAGGCCCAACCCCTATCACTTGACTTCAAGAGGCAAGGCATGCATGTTCAATGCGATGCAACCTAAGCATGTTAGCTAAGCATGCAACATGGTAATGCAAACAAGCATACAAGGCATGTGACAACTATGCTAGTTACTCAAGCATGCAAGTATGTAAAGCATGCAACATGTTAGGTAATTCCAACTAAGAGAAATGCATGCCAAATGCAAAGTCACTTAGACATGCCACAACACGTGATAGGCCAAGCATGCAATCAACACACAAGGTAAGCATGTCACAACATGCAAGAATGGACTGAGGCTAATTTAGGCAGCCCTCAAACTAACCTAAAACAGTGGCCAAAATGCTAAAAAATGAAGGACTAATGGCATGCAAACATGCATG
>NW_021026031.1:2276445-2305102 GCF_004153795.1 Camellia sinensis
GAAGAAAGAGATCTAAGCGAGGACGGGATTCAATTTAGAATATGTACTTGAAATTTCAAGGATGACGTGTGTACGACTGACACTGGCAATGAAAAGAACGAGTCCTGGGCAGAAGCCACAATCGAAATTGTGCTATCCGATCCCGGGAATACGATAATGTATCAAAATCTGAAAGACAATTTTCCTTGCGATGCCGGCGAATGAAGAAAGAAATTGCCGATTTTGGTATCCAAATGTCTCAATTGCCAACAGGCATCAAGGGCTGAACATCAACGAGTCCTGCGGGCTATTGCCACCCTCGCTACCTAGCCTTACCAGAGTGGGAAATGGGGCTTCACGATGGATTTTTTCGTTTGGATTACCTTTCGCTGCAGAAGAGTATATGGATTTCAATTTGGGTTATTTGTTGATGACTAACAAATTTCTGCTCTCACTCTTACAGCCTGTCAAGCGATCCGATTGTATAATCGCGACAAATTGGCTGTTATCTAATACTTGATCGAATTGTGCAGACTGATTGGAGTGCCCTCGGTGTATCTATTGTTTTCTGAGGTGGGATTTTCGAGCGTTGCTTACATCGATGTTTTGGTAAGCCTACAAACTGCACTGGGTTACTGAACTGGAACTGAAGTGTAGTGGGCCTCTATCAGTTCTCCAGCACACTCGACTGGCAATTCAGAAAGGACTATCTCCAAACGGTGGGATGTTTACGAGATGTGTGGTCCGTGTGAGTTTTCAGGGGGATGGGGGTACATCTGCCATTTAGGTTGGAATTCCGCTCTTGTTACATACACATATGCTACCTGATCTCGAGTATTATTGGGCGCGCTAGTAGGAAAGGCATGTACCGCTCGAGCGGAGTGACTTACGCTCGAGCGGGACTCTGTTTTCCGAAAATGTTTTCTAAGTGCATCTTTGCATCCTCATGTCAGGGACAGCTACCATTCGAGTATTGGTATGGCGCCTTTCGAGGCATTGTATGGCAGAAAATGTAGATCTCCGATTTGTTGGGCAGAAGTTGGAGATGGGCCTTTGCTTGGGCCCGAAATTGTATATGAAACGACTGAGAAAGTGAAACTGATACAACAGAGACTGAAAACTGCGCAGAACAGACAGAAGAGTTATGCCGATGTGAGAAGACGGGACAGAGAGTACAAAGTGGGTGATCACGTATTTGTGAAAGTGACACCAATGAAAGGCCAAACTCGTTTTGGAGTCAAAGACAAGTTAGCACCAAGATACGTCGGACCGTATGAGATTATTGAGAAAATTAATCCAGTGGCGTATCAAGTTGCGCTCCCTCCTGAAATGGAGCATATGCATAACGTCTTCCACATTTCCATGTTGAGAGACTACCTCCGGGATCCCTTCCATGTGATTGAGCCTACTCGGATAGTGTTGAGTGATGACTACACTTACGAGGAACGGCCTATACAGATTGTAAACAGACGGATCAAGAAACTGAGGAACAAAGAGATCCCACTAGTGAAAGTCGACTGGCAGAACCATGGTGGTGTGTACGCCACTTGGGAAAGGGAAGATAACATGGCTAAAAGATATCCTGAACCCTGTTTTCTTCCCGACTGAAGGTAACTCGAGTTTAGAGGACTAAACTCTTTATAAGGAGGGAAGTTACTGGCGGTGGTACCGAGATTGTTGGGATCACGGTCAGAATAGTGTAACAACCCTCATACTGTTTACCGATTAACGACTGATTAACTGCTAATTACTGTTAACCGAGACTGATTATGACTGATAGTTGAACTGATTAAAGTACTGAACTGACTGACCGAAATTGAAACTGAATTGAGTGAATACATCTGTTTGAATTGCATTTTATCTGTTGACTGTTTGTTTGATCTGTTCGTGTTATATGTTTAAACTGCTAATTGAAGGCCTTATCGGCGGCCGAACCGGAAATGGGTTAGTGTATTATGATCGTCATATTTAATATGACTTTATGGTATAATTATCTGAAAACTGATTAGGTATGATTAAATTAGATTAAACTCACCGAAAAATAGAGAAAGAGAGAGAGAGAGAGAGAGAGAGAGAGAAAGAGAGAGAGAGAGAGAGAGAGAGTTAAGAGAGAATTTGGCTTCATCTTGTGAATTGTTTGGGGACTTGAAGAAATTGAAGAAGAAATTGCATATTTGAGCTTCCCTTCTTTGAATTGGAGACTTAAGATAGAAATTCATCTTCTCATTCTTGTGTTTAAATTGTTTCTTGCATGGTTTAGACCAAAGTTGAAGACTAGAGCCAACTTATGGCTCAAATTGTTGTGTTGAAGCTTAATTGTTGCATACATGCTTATATATTGAAGTTTTGAGGTTGTAGTTCATAATTCCTCACATGCATGTCCATGTTTTAAGAATAGTTTAGGATTTCATCATGTTTTTAGAAAGAATTGGCTCAATTGAGCTAGCATTTGAAGCTTTGAAGTGTTTAAATTCATGCATGTTCCATGTTCATCATGTTCATGAAAATTGGTTCGAAATTGAGTTGTTTAAAACACCCTTGGGCTTTGATTTTACAATTGCGCTTTGGAATCATGTTAAACTATGAGTTTTGGGATGTTTTCTGGAAAATTGGCCCAAGAGGATCGAAATTCATGTTTTAAAACTTGGTTTTGAGCTTGAGGTTCAAATCTGAAAATTTTAGATTTTGAACTCACGCTCGAGCGGGGTGACTGGCGCTCGAGCGTGGAAATCGTGCTCCCAGCATTTTGTTCTGTTTTGAATTCCGCTCGAGCGGAATAACTGACGCTCGAACGGGACTTTGTGTCTCATGCTCGACCAGGTATCGAGCGCCCAATCGAGCGTGATTTTCACCTATCCAGCACTTTTGACTATTTTGCAGAACGCTCGAGCAGGTAAGTCCACGCCCGAGCGGAGACCTTTGTCTACATGTCTGCTCGAGCAGAGTAACCTACGCTCGAGCGTGACCCCTGTTTTCTGAAAATTTTGAAAATGCTTTTAAAGTGCATCTTTACATCCTCATCCCATCCTAGGCATTTTTAGGTCTAGTTTAAGACATCTTAACGAGGATATAGATGTAGAACACACCAAGGCAAACTAGGGATTAAGTTATTATCATTCCCAACTGTGTAGCTTAGTGTGTGTTCAATCTGTAACTGTGTAGGGTTGGCGACTGGGGACGCGCTCTAGCTTTACTGTAGCCCAGAACTCTGTGAGTAACAACTGTGTAAAGATATAATGATTATCTTCTGAATACTGAACTGATACTGTTTACTGAATGAATGTATGTCCTATATTCTGAACTGTATTGTGGCATCCTTAGCACCTACTGTTTACTGTTACTGTTACAGAGATCTCTGTCGGTTCCCTCGTGGAACCACTACTGTTTACTGACTGATGGCCATCATTACTGTTCGGTCTTTTAAGACCTGCTGTCACTGTTATGCTAATGGATGTACCACATATGACTGTTTACTGTACTGAACAATTGAAATACTGATTGAATTGGACTGTTTCATTACTGTAAGGACATTCATTCTAAACCCCTTTACGCTTTATGTTATTCACTGGGCTTTAGCTCACTGTTTATATATATATGTAGGTGCTCAGCCACCAGATCGGAGCTAGGAGCGTGGGTTAGACTCCAGTTTTGTCAAGCCAGCCTTTGTGCCTCACTGCGAGGTTCCGAGTTGCCATGCTATGGCTTTGGGGTGTTTTGTTTGTTTTTCCCCGTCTGTCTCCATACTGTTTGGATTACTGTATAGACTGTCAGTTGCTAACTGTACTGTTATCAAGGGATTAGGTCCATGTACTGTGTGACTGTACTGTTTGTATATGTATGAATGCATGAATATCTTTTTTGGCATACAGACTGTCACAGCTCATCGGACATTGTTTAATTACTGTATTGGCTTCCGCCAGGCCCTGTACTCTGTTTTACTGTATTACTGTTAAGCAGGCCTTCGGTAATCTCGGATTACTGGCCAGTTACGGTGCTAAACCCATAGGGCCGGGTTTGGGTCGTGACAGAGTGGTATCAGAGCGATACTTAACCACGAGTTATACCGCACACACGTGTCCAAATGAGCTATAGGGTGTCCTAGAAACGTAATTAGGGCATCTCATGTGCATGATAAGTGTGTGATATGACTGACTGAACACATGCTAACGTGTTAAACTGTTAAACAAATGACTGCTTATGTTTAAAACTGTTATAACTGTTTATAGTGAAATGGACAATACAAATGAACCTGAGTCCTCATCTACCGAGGCAAGAATGGAAAGAATGGAAAGAATGATGGAACTGGTAACGGCTAGACTTGAACAACAACAGAACCAACAGCCCCCACCTCCTCCTCCTCCGGTACAGCCGGAACCTAATGTGAATGTGAATGATGGGGATGTAATTGCTCTGACCCAGAAGTTCAGCAAAATGAAACCGCCATCCTTTCAGGGAGGCCTTGAACCGTTAAAAGCTGAAGCTTGGGTTCTGGAAACAGAAAAACTATTTGAAGTGTTCCCGTGCTCAGAAGCGAATAAAGTACTGTTAGCTACCTTCACCTTACAAGAAGAGGCTAGAAGGTGGTGGATGTTGATCCGTGATACAAATGTTGTTATGACTTGGGCTCAGTTCAAGGAGTCCTTCTTTGAAAAGTACTTTCCACAGTGTGTCAGAGATAGGAAAGTGACTGAATTTGAACAACTGAAACAGGGCACCACATCTGTTGCCGAATATGAAACCAAATTTACTGAACTTGCCCGTTATGCACCACATATGGTGGATACTGAGTATAAAAAGGCCAGAAAGTTTGAAGGTGGCCTCAATGTTGCAATACTTGATCAGATAAATGTTTTGAAACTACCGACTTTTGTGGGTGTTCTCGACCGGGCATTGATGGCCGAGTCGAACATTGAAGCACTGAAATCTGGAACACCAACAACTGAATGGCATGGTAAAAGGCAGGGTTTCAAATTCAAGAAAGGCAAGCACAACCCAGCCAACAAGAAACAGAATACGGGGACGACAACTAGCCCCAGCCAAGGGAGTGGATTTATACCACCGTGTTCTGAGTGTGGCAAGAAGCACAAAGGAGTCTGCTACAAAATATCTGGAGCCTGCTACAGGTGTGGCAAGGTGGGCCACATGGTTAAAGACTACCCCTCTGCTCCACAAGCCAGTAGTAAAGCTGCACCCAGCGTGGCAGCATCAACTGTAGCACCAAAGCCTAACCCCAGAGCTACCGGAAAAGAGCCCGTGAGGCAGGGCCGAGTGTTCGCCCTAGTACCGGGAGACGTGCAGAATACTGAGACCGTTGTGTCAGGTATCCTCTCTATCTGTACGCAAAATGCATATGTATTGATTGATTCGGGGTCTACACATTCTTATGTATCGCATGCTTTCTCACGGAAATTGAATAGACCCTTAGAACCGTTTATTTGGTGGAGATAATGTATTTTGTGCACTTGTAAAGATTTGGTAAGAAATATGCAAATTCAATCAAAAAGGGTGCGAAAGCAGATTCTCTGGGCAAGAAGTGAAAAATCCGAGCCAGCCACCTCACCACACATGCAGCCAAGCTTCACTGCACGTACAGCCCACCACCGCTTGAGCGGCCTATATGGGTACTTGAACAGCCCACCTAAGGTTGCATGCATGAAATTTTAAGGCTTTTCTGCTCGGAATAAAAGGAAAAAGAGGAGACTGAAAGAGAGTTCGAAAATTGTTTTAAGGAAAGGGAGGCTAGGGTTTTGAAAATGTGATTTTTCCTCAAGCTTCAAGGAGAACTTTCATGGTTCCTTCTTCCTCTTCCATCTTTTCCACCTCTTCCTACTTAAGAGTCCTTTCTAGTTCAAGGTCCAAATTCCACAATTCAGAACGACAAGAACGGCGCCCGTGCATACACTACTCACACACACACAAAAAGTTCTAACTCTGTACACTAGGTTATGAAAGCAAAAATACCAAAGAAGAGAATACACACAACAATTTAACGAAAACGCTTTACTTGTCTTGCGGATGCTTGACGTATAGACATTATCCCCAATTTCCACTCAAGCTCTCTAGTTGTAGCACTTTGGTGCTTTGCTTGCGAGTATTTGCTTTTGTTTTTTTTAAGCACTTTGGTGCTGCGGTTTGTTTTTAAAGCTCAGTTGCGCTCTGCTTGCACTTCGGTGATAGCTCTACTTGCAAACATTCTGCACACTTAGCAACACAAAAATATAAAATCCTAAACTAAAAATTAAAATAGGAATGTAACTTTAAATTATTCAATTTCACCATAAGTCCCTGGCAACGACGCCAAAATTTGATGATTCATTTCACACACCAAAAATAAATACTGAACTATACCAAATTTTTTAGAATAATGGTATGTCCAGGTATTGATCCATAGAGACAAACGAGAAATTAAACTAATTTAATTATTAGATTCCTAAATTAATTTTGATTAAAAAGATTGATGGATATTATGACTAAACAAGAATTAAATAAAATTGAATAATTAAATTGACAATTAAAATTAGGGTTTGAGATATTAATTTTTTTTAAAAAAAATTCTAGGGCAAAGAATTCACCACTAATCACATAAATGAGATTTAACATCGACCATTAATTGCAATCCGGTTTGAAATACTCAATATTTCACAACTACAAGTTTGAAATATTGATCAAGAGGGTTGTTGTATTCAACGTACAGGCACGAATCATCCCGAGTAGCACGAGGAGATTGTTCTAAACTATGATAGCAACACGACCCGTCTCTCGTAACATGACTCGTCTTGTACTTTGAACACAAACACAAAGAAAACTAATGTATGGAAAACATTAAACAATCACAGAGAGTAAAATACTTGAAGAGATGAAAAGAACAATTATTATAAACTTCTAAAACGTCCATACATTTGTTCAAACCGTTTCACAATCAAAGCTCAAGAAAAATCCCTTTACATGGCTAGGGTTTCATCAAAACCCTAGAAAAGAAAAGCCTAGCCACTCATGGAGGAGTGGAAAGAGGTGGAAGAGATGGAAGAGGAAGAAGCCCCCGTAAAAGTTCTCCTTGAAGCTTAAGGAAAAATCACATTTTCAAAACCCTAGCCTCCCTTTCCTTAAAACAATTTTCGAACTCTCTTTCAGTCTCCTCTTTTTCCTTTTATTCCGAGCAGAAAAGCCTTAAAATTTCATGCATGCAACCTTAGGTGGGCTGTTCAAGTACCCATATAGGCCGCTCAAGCGGTGGTGGGCTGTACGTGCAGTGAAGCTTGGCTGCATGTGTGGTGAGGTGGCTGGCTCGGATTTTTCACTTCTTGCCCAGAGAATCTGCTTTCGCACCCTTTTTGATTGAATTTGCATATTTCTTACCAAATCTTTACAAGTGCACAAAATACATTATCTCCACCAAATAAACAAAATTGAAAGACTATAAATGTAACTTAAGCGACCTCAATGTGGTACCTTTCGGCCCACATTAGTGATGGTTCTCCTATCGTCATGTTTATGGATAATAGCCTGGTATATCGCCTTTTACAGCGTAAGCGCCACAGGGTCTTTTTACAACGTGAGCATCAGCCTTTTTCTCATCTCTATTCCGCCACTATTGTTACTGATGTTTTTGTAAGAGATATTGTTCGCTCGCATGGCATGCCTCGTACAATTGTTAGTGATAGAGACCCCATATTTCTTAGTAATTTTTTGGAAGCCTTATTTACTATGCAGTGTATGCAATTATGTTGGAGTTTGGCTTATCACCGTCAATCTGATGGTCAAATCGAAAGTTACTAACCGCACTTTAGAGTGTTATCTTTGATGTTTTGTAGGTCAGAAACCTCACAATTGGTCTCACTAGTTGCCTTTGGCTGCATGGTGGTACAACACCACTTATCATTCTGCTATTCAAATGACTCTGTTTGAGGTTGTCTACAGCTGCCCTCCACCTTCAATTTTGGCTTATCTTCTTGGTACAACTGTTGTTCATACAGTTGACCTCGCTTTACGGGATCGCGATCATACTTTGCAACTTTTAAAGGATCATGTGCAATTTGCTCAAGCTTGTATGAAATTCTATGCTAATGCCAATCAAACTGAACGTCGTTTTGTTGTGAATGATTGGGTTTTTTTACAACTGCAACCTTATCACTAGTCTACAGCTGTTTCACAGCATTACTCCAAGCTTTGTCCTTGTTTTTATGGACCTTTTCGTATTATTTCGCAGGTTTGTTCTGTTGTTTACAAGTTGGACCTTCCTGAATGGTGTCACATACATCCCGTTTTTCATGTCTCTGCCTTGAAATTAAAGTTAGGAGCAAATGTTACTTCTGACCCCTACTTACCTTCTCTTGCTAATGTTTCTGAATGGGTGCTTGAGAAAATTTTAGATCGCAACATCTTCAAGCAGAACAATCAAGTTGTCACATGTTGGCTCATTTAGTAGAAGGGTCATTCTGTTAATGAAGCTACTTGGAAAGACTATGCTATTTTTTGTGCTTGTTATCCGAATTTTCCAGCTTGAGAACAAGCTGTGATTCTAGAGTGGTCGAATGTTAGGAAAACCAATTATATTAGGAAGTCTATTTCTTTTCAATTACTATCTAAATCAATTTAGGAAGTCTAATTAATTTAAGAAGTCTAATTATATTAGGAAGTCTATATTATTTTTCTTATATAAGGATGCTTATTGTAATGGTTTTAAGAAGGAGATTTAATAATATTAAGAGTTTAGGTGGTTAATCCCCAATTCAAAGGATTGTTGGTGACTGATCCCCAATCAAAGAATTAATTCAGGGTCTAGAGCCCTATCATCTAATATCAGAGCATTCGATCTTTGAACTTCCATCTCTTCCTACTCTGTCATTCATCATCATCAACATGACTGTTAAGGAACTCGAAGAACAAGATGTTGCTCTTACTACTAGGATGGACGTGGTATCTAATGATATGCAAGATTTGATAAGTGATAGACAAACCAATAATACCATTCTTCAAAATATCCAAGCCCTGTTGCAAGATAGGTAATGTGAAGCTTGCGTTCCCTAACCTAGCATCAATTTTAATCTACCTATATAACGCGATGACGACGATTGGCATACTAGCCCAAATTTTTAGGGTCGAACTCTCCAAAATGATTTTCCAAAATTTAACGGTACTAATCCTGAAGGGTGGTTATTTAAGGCTGAACAATATCAAGAACTTAATGGTGTTTTAGACACGCTCATGATTCCTTTGGCTGTAGTGCACCTTCAAGGAGATGCTATTTCTTGGTATCGTTGGATTAAACAATCCCTTGAGGTTTTGACTTGGCAGCAATTTTCTCGAGCCATATGCACCCGTTTTGGTTCTCGACAACACATTGATCCTTGTAGTTCATTAGCCAAACTGTCTCAGACTGACACTGTTCGTGAATTTATTACGGAGTTTGAGCGACTTGCTAATATGGTTCTAGGTTTACTTAAGTCGTATCAAATTAATATTTTTCTTTCTGGACTTCATGCCGATATAAGGGCTAGTGTTCATTTGCTTCGTCCAATGAGTCTAACCGAGACCTTTGAATTAGCACTTGGCCAAGAGGATGCAATTATAACAACCATCACACATAATATAACCAAGACTATTTCTCATCCATCTTCTTCATGGCCTTCTAACATATCTTATGTACCTAAGCCTATTAAGCAATTGTCATCCTTACCTACTAGTGTTAAATGTTTGTCATGGACTAAACAGAAGGAACGACGTGAGAAGGGTCTTTGTTTTAATTGCGATGAGATTTATAAGCCTGGTCATCAATGCCAAAAACCACAATTATCTCTCTTAGAAGGCGAACAGGAGGTCGAAGTTGAGGACTTTGATTTTGAAACCGTAGTTGGCGGTGTCCCAGAACCCCCAACTTCTGAAATTTCATTACATGCTCTTATGGGGTCAACTCGACCTGAAACTATGCATCAACGACACTCTAAAAAATCAACATATTACAATCCTCATCGACTCTGGTTCCATACATAATTTTATCCATCCTTCTATTGCTAAACAGTGTGGTTATTCTATTCAAAATAACGTTATTCTATTCAAAATGACAAGTCTTTATGAGTCACGGTGGCTGATGGTGGATTTTTAAATAGCTTGGGTAAGTGTTTTGATGTTCAACTTAATTTACAAGGCTATATAGTTTCCATCGATTTTTTTCTTTTGGCTATTAGTGGCTGTGAGATGGTTTTGGGAGCACAATGGTTACGATCATTAGGCTTAATTGCTTGGGATTTTCACAATTTAACCATGAAATTTCAAGTCGCTGATCAAGAATTCATTTTGGTTGGTAATGGTTCTCCTATCGTCATGCTTATGGATAATGGCCTGGTACATCGTCTTTTACAGCGTGAGTGCCACGAGGTCCTTTTACAATGTGAGCATTAGCCTCTTTCTCATCCTTATTCCACCACTATTGTTACTGCTGTTTTTGTAAGAGATCTTGTTCGCTTTGATGGCATGCCTTGTATAATTGTTAGTGAGACCCTATTTTTCTTAGTAATTTTTGGAAAGTCTTCTTCACTATGTAGGGTACGCAATTATGTTAGAGTTCGGCTTATCACCCTCAATCTGATGGTCAGACGAGATTACTAGCCACAGTTTAGAGTGTTACCTTCGAAGTTTTGCAGGTCAGAAACCTCACAATTGGTCTCGTTGGTTGCCTTGGGTTGAATGGTGGTACAATACCACTTATCACTCTGCTATTCAAATGACTCTATTTGTGGCTGTCTACAGCCGCCCTCCACCTTCAGTTTCAGCTTATCTTCATGGCACAACTATTGTTCATACAGTTGACCTTGCTTTACGGGATTGCGATTGTACTTTGTAACTTTTAAAGGATCATCTGCTATCTGCTCAAGCTCGTATGCAATTTTATGCTGATGCCAGTCGAACTGAACGCCGTTTTACTATGAATGATTGGGCTTTTTTGTGGCTGCAACCTTATCAACAGTCTACAGCTATTCTAAGCTTTCTTTTCATTTTTATGGACCTTTTCACATTGTTGGTTATGTTGCTTACAAGTTGGACCTTCCTGAAGGGTGTCATATACATCCCGTTTTTCATGTCTCTGCGAAGTTAAAATTGGGAGCAAATGTTACTTCCAACCCTTACTTACCTTCTCTTGTTGATGTTTCTAAATGGGTACCTGAGAAAATTTTAGATCACGGTATCTTCAAGCAGAACAATCAAGCTGTCATACGTTGGCTCATTTAGTGGCAGGGCCATTATGTTAATGAAGCTACTTGGGAAGACTATGCTGCTTTTTTGTGTTTATTATCCCGATTTTCCAGCTTGAGGACAAGCTATGATTCTAGGGCAGTCGAATGTTAGGAAACCAATTATAATAGGAAGTTTACTTATTTTCAATTACTATCGAAATCAATTTAGGAAGTCTAATTATATTATGAAGTCTATGTTATTTTTCTTACATAAGGATGCTTATTGTAATGGTTTTGAGGAGGAGATTTAATAATATTAAGAGTTTAGGTGGCTAATCCCCAATTCAAAGGATTGTTGGTGGCTGATCCCCAATCAAAGGATTAATTCAGGGTCTAGGGCCTTATCACGTAGAGAAAAGAGAGAGATAGAGAAGGAATGTGATGATGTGGCGGAGGAGACGGCGATGACAATGGCGATGGCAATGGTAGAAGCGACGGCGATGGCAGAAGAGACGACATACAAATCTGAGATCTCTAGATCTACAGACAGACATATACACACACATATACATATATATATATATATATATATATGCATGCCTATATATACGATTCAGAGAGAGAAACGAAAAGAGAAGACGCACCGATGACGGCGGCAACGGTGGTGGTGTTGGTGACGACGAAAGTAGAAAGAAAAAAGACGAAAAGCGATATATATCTATACGAGGCTTTTACATATCTAAGGCTTCGATTCTCAGATCAACGAGCAGCGGCGAAGGTGCGTGACGCGAGATCGGAGGAGAGAAAAAAATCTGAGTGATTGAGAGTGAAAGTAAAAGTGAGAGTAAGAAGCGGTTTGTGTGTGAGGGTTGTGTTAGGGTTTGGTTTATATATACATAAGGTATTTTGGTCATTTTATCTAAGTTGTCCTTATGGACAAAGTATTTGAACGCCTGGACCGTTGGCCAAACAAAATCTAAAATTGGATTTATGGACCAAGTGCCCTAAAAAATATCTCTTTCTCTACCTTTTTCCCCCTCTTTTTAAGATTGGGCTTTTTCTCACATTCAGTTTGAACTTGATAGAAATGTTCAGGCTCATGGGACTCACCGTGGATCTCGTTTCGATAATCTGAATTATCCATTTTGAAAGTCCCTCTGTGTAAATCATGCATTGAAAAAATTAAGTGTAATCTTTTTATTTTATTACTTTTGTCTCAAAAAATATGTAGACCTCGTTCGTGGAATTTATTTTTTTTTTAATATTCTAGAAAAAAACAATTTAAAGAATTGACCCACTTTTCAAATTATTTAAGAAACTAACCTAGTTTTTTAAATCGCATTTTGAAAATGCATTTTTAAATTGAAATTGCATTTTTAACATGCAATTTCACATTGAAATCGCATTTTAAAATCATATTTTCAAAATGCTATTTCAAAAAGGAGGTTAGTTTCTTAAATAGTTTGAAAAGTGGGTTAATTCTCTAATTTTTTTTTTAAGAATATTTTTAAAAAAAACTCCTCGTTTGGAAACATACTATTTTATTAACTTTTTGGCTAAAATATGAATATGTTTGGTGGAGCTTTCAAAATATAATTCTACACTCATTTTTTAGTGTGGTGTTTGTTTAGCGTTCTCAAAAATTAATTTCATACTCATTTTTTAAAACTCTTTGCAAGGCAGGAAAATTTGGGCTAACCGGTCGTTCCCCTGGACGTCCGGCCGGTTGACCAGAGCAGTACTATTTTTTTCAAAAAAATAAATAAAATTGGCACATGTTATTTTTTATATTTTAAATTAAAAAGCTTTCAAAATTTTTAAATTTTTTTATGAGCCTTTAATAGAATTTTGAGTTATGTGTTTGGTTATAAGTTATAAGCTTTTATATCAAATATCACATGTCACATAAAAAATTCCCCACTCAATTCAAAATTCTCACCAAACAAATTTTTCACACTCAAATCATAATTTCAAAACTCACAAACTCAAAATATAACTCTATTCTCAAATCAAATTTAAAAAACTCTATCAAACGTTACCTATTATGTTTGGATGACTTTTTGCAACTTTTTACAAAAAAAAAAATGTACAAAAAATATAGAGAAAACAAAATCTTTGTCTTTTATTTATTTTTTTAGTGATTTTTTTACATTTTTTGCTATAGTTTGATGTACCCATAAAAGACTATCAGATTTACCTACATACTATATATCAAGGAAAATAAGATTTCTGATGAGAAGAGCCTTATGAAGCACAAAATCCTCATACTATTTTTCTATTATTCTTATTTTTAAATAATTAAACAATCTTCTATTGGCCAACTTTTATTGAATCATTAAAAAAAAAATCTTATTATGTATTGATTTACACATTTCAAAATGAAAGTTAATTAATCAATTTAGAAATTTAAAAAGGAAAGTTAACTAATCAGTTTATAAAAAAAATTAAAAAAACTTCTAACTTTTATTGAATCATTTAAAAAACAATCTTATTATATATTGATTTACACATTTCAAAATAAAAGTTAATTAATCCATTTATAAATTTAAATTTAGAAATTTGAAAATGAAAGTTAACTAATCAATTTTAAAATAATAAAAAAAATCTTCTAATATTTATTGAATCATTTAAAAAAATCTTATTGTACCTTGATTTATATATTTCAAAAAGAAAGTTAATTAATCCATTTAAAAATTTAAATTTAGAATTTTGAAAATGATCAATTTTAAATTTAGATTTTTGTACCACTAAAATATAGGAATCAATTTACACATTCCATAGTTTATTTCTCTTGATGTTTAATTATTCTCCCACCAAATATTATATATGTTTTTTTTGGTTAGTATGTATTAATACAATATGAGATGATTGGTTCATGACTTTTTGGTAGAAATTTTGAAAGGAAAATGAAAGTGTGTGAAATTAGGTAAAATGTAGTTATATTTAATTCATATTTCATCTATTTTTTTCTTTCTTATTCCAAATTCCTTATCAAATCCATGAATCAAACATAACATAAAGTTGGGTACATATTTTCCATACTTAAAATTTTGAATTAATATTACTTTTTAATATTGTATATTACAAATTCTTATCATACATGTCTCTCCATATAATAATGATTGAAATTTATTTTAGTTGCTATCTCAAAAATTAGTTATAGAATCAAAGAAAATGTGTAAGTCTTAAAGTTTTAAAGTAAAAATTTTATGTTAGAATTTGTTCAAATGTAATTCTCTTAATATTTATAAATTTGTCCAAGAATTGTTGAAAACAAAATCAAATCGAACTAGATTTTCTAGGTTTAATCCAATATTGGAACCCTTAAACTAGCTCATATTGGTCACGAATTGATAAAGATAATTTTTAATGATTAGGTGAAGGTTACATTAGCATAAAAATTATGACATACGACAATTTATAATTTTGAGTAGAAAATTTTTTAGGCTTTACAAAATAAAAAAAATTAGTATATTAACAAATATAATTTACTACTATCATATGGTAAATTAAAATTACGAAACTTATAAAACGAAATGTACTTATATTTTATCGTAAATATAATTTTGTAATTTATTTTTTAATTTTTACTAATTAAACTATGATATGCAATTTTATATTAAGAACTTAGAAAACAAAATTAATGATATCAGAATAAAAGCATTCTCTTATGTGTAACTTTAATAAAAATAAATAAAATTTATATTATTAGTGTTTATTTATTTATATCCGTGCATAGTACGAGTAATATGCTAGTAAATAATAAAAGCAAAAGGTCCTATAAAATGAATGAATCAGATCATCAAAATAGTACCCGTAATGAGTATAGGCCTAAATAGTTCTCTTAGGTTCGAAGTCCAATCCTTTCAGTAATAAATTTTCTTCAATTTATTTAGACTATTTCTACCACATAAGGGTTCATTTAAGAAGTGAGTTGATTTTTCTAGTTTAGTCTGGAGTTAAAAAGTCTCGTTTGGAAAGGTTTTTTTTGACTTTTTTAATTTTTTATGAGAGAAATAATGTAATGATTATGGATTGAATGTGATATTTTGTCTTATTGAGTTAACAATCCTATTTTGTCTTTTTAGAACTAAAATAATCTTAAATTTAATCCAACTCTTCTTTCCAAACGAAATCTAAATATAAACAAAAATTATAATACATATTTTTAAATAAAAAAAATATGTAAACAATTTCATAAATGATACCGAACAATTATCATGTGGCAGTATGATTAACTGTCAAGTCGTGGATTGGGCACAAAGCTGCCGTTATGAACCAACAACTTGAAGAGGACAAGCCTCTTATAAGAGAGCCCCAAGCTTTTTTAAAAATGACAAGGGTAGGCCAGATTTTCTGATATCTCACATTAATAATTACACCAAACATGATGTCTGTTCTCATTGGTAATTTCCACATCAGTTCTTAGGTGGGACATCAGCAATTCTATCAACTTTCCATTGACATATTGGAGAGAGAAACCATTTATGAAAATTCTTTTTCTCCAAGATATGGCTTACACGGTGTTTGGTTGAAAAATATAGAAAGAAATTTAAAAAAAAAAAAAAGTAAAAAATTAGATAAAATATAAATATATTTTATTTATATTTTATCTATTTTTTTTCTTTTTCTTCTCAAATTCCTCAATCAAACACGGCATTAAGATAAACTACTTCACTGATTTATAGGTGCTTAGGGAAAAAATTGACACACTTAAAAGACCTGTTTTGATAAATTCATAAAATAGTAAAAAAGTGAAGAAAAAAAAAACATTTACAAAAAAAATAAATGATTTCATTTTGTTTTTTTATGCATTTTTTTATAAAAAATAAAAAAATAATTAAAATAGTTATTTTTCAAAATAACAATGATGAAAATTTTAATAAAGATAAAAGATACATATGGGATGTGTTTGGTTTGGCTTTCAAAGATAAATTTTTTAAAAAATTCTTAGTTCTCCCACCAAATCAGTGAAAAAAAAATATACAGAAAACGAAAAAGTAAAATTTTCTGAAAAGTGAAGAAGAAAGTTTGGATGATTTGATATTTTATTGTAGTTGAGTAGATGTGTATAAGAGAAAAAGTGATTGATTGATGTTTAGGAGAGAGAAAGTGATTTTGAAAAAAAATTCAAAAAAAAATTTAACTAAACCAAATTTTAGAATTTTTTTTAAAAAATTGTGTTTTGAGAGTTAAACCAAATAGAATAATTTATATGCATCAATTAGTGTGCTAATTAATGTACCAATTAATGATGTGACATAATTTAAGAGATTTTTAATATTTATAATGTGATTAATGAGTGAGATCAATAATAATATCATAATTAATATTAATATAGTAATTAATATATTAATTGATGGATACAACACCAGGGGACCAAATAAGGCCATGAATTTCCGGCTCAGACTCCTATGTTGATACTTCAAAGGAAAAGAGACGGGTACAAGATAATATCATCAACAGAGTAAATGTCTTGTCCTAATTAGATTATTTGATAAGCAACTTGAGATTTTTAGTACAGATTTAGGTCAAGTTTGGGTACTTCCAAAAAAGTCAAAAAGTTATTTAAAAAGTTAAAAAGTTAACACTATTCACCAAAAGTCAACAATTACGGCTACACAACTCCCAATTCAAATTTTTCCCTACAAATCAATTTTTACAATTTTTTCAAGTTTTACAATTTTTTATTACATATTTTTCAATAAAAAGTCAAAAAGTTAAGCCAAACATCCATATTTTCAACCTCAATTTTTTAGTCCAAAAAGATAAAAAATGCACTTTTTTAATCTTCTCAAACTTGGCCTTAATGAGTTGATTATCAGAGCATCTATGTTTGGGCTTGTTTTAAGAAGTTAGATTTAGTCAAATTTTTTTAGTTCGTAGTTAAAAGTTATCTTTTTTTTTTTAATTTTTTTTCATTTGGGTAATTGTTTTTTAGTCTATGATGAAATTATAATTCTACTCTTCATGGATCAAAATATGCTATATAGATAAAATTATAAATATTTTAACCTAAATAGGGATAGTTTGGTCATTTTATTATGATTCGACATCATAAATAAATATTAATAAAAAAGTCAAAAGTAATTTTTTACCAACTTCACAAATCATTTGTTTAAAAAAGTCAAAAGCTTTGTTAAAAGTCAAAAAGTAAACCCAGGGTGGCATTGTGGTCAAGGCTTGGGTTTACGCCCCCAAGGTCACAGGTTCAATTCTCTCCCCTCTGGGCCAATCTCTTGGGCGAAGCACAGTTGGTTAGGAGGTTGGATCTCAAGTTGTCTAATCAGTACTTGGTGTGGGTTCAATGCTCCCCCGCTGTGCGAGTCCTGACTTAAGCGGAGCTTGTCTTGGGAGGTCGGGACAAGTTCTCAGGTTATAGTCTCCTTACTCGGAACGGTACCTTGGACCTGCGGGAGAGTAGGGAGGATTTTTCTGTAAAAAAAAAAAAAAAAGGTCAAAAAGTCACTTTTTACCATCTTCCCAAAATAGGCCTAGGTCTCTTTTTGAATATATGGTTAAAAGTCCATTTATTATTATTATTTTTGACTTTTTTAAGTCATATAACTTCTTTATTTTTTACATATTTAAAAAAAATCAAAAAATCAACTTTTAATTTACTTATCGAAATAGGCATTTAGTCTCACCAAATGTAATTTTTGGTTAATATAACTAATAAATCATAAAATTCTTATTCCATAAGTCTTAGTAAATTATTTATAAACTAGTTTTTGGTTAACTTTATTATATTGAGATATTATTCATTAGTAATTCAATAGTTTATCTTTTTGTTTTTTTTTTTTTAGATTTGACCTCACTTTTTTTTAATTTCTTAAGTACTATTTATTGAAAAGATATTTAAAAATTATTTAAATACAAAAAATGAATATTTTAATGAAATATAATTTTAAAATAGAGAATATGGTGGGGGTGTGTATATAAAAAAGATTAGCTAAAATATAAAGAAAGTTATAATTTGATTCAAAATTTGTTGAGACTAATGTGGATGCTCTAATTTATTTTCACTTGAGAGTATGTGTCAGACTGTTTAAATAAGTTAAAAAAAATCAATTATTTATAAACTAAGAAAATTATACTTTTAATTTCAATTTTCTAATTATTAATTTTTAATATATAAGAAGTTGTATTCGAGCCTTGATTTGGGTTGACCTGGGTTGGGTGCATTATGCCAGCTTAATTGGATCAGGCCAAGATTGTTCTTGTATATGATTTTTCTTTCCACAATAGGTAAATTATATAAATCCTAGTCTCAAATAAAAACAAACTCTAGACATATTGAGTTTTTACTGATCCCATAATCTGATCCAAATGCATGGAGGAAGGTGATAATTGTATATGAACTTTCTCAAGTAATTAATTAATATTTTCATATTACCAACTCAACAAATTGTGTTCCTGAATCAATAAAAGCACAATAATGATATAATTGGAGTCTACCCAACTCATATTGGTCGGTTGAATAGAAAACAAAATCAGTTGATCTCTTTCAATTTCATTAATCAAAAATATCATATATGGACTAATTTCAATAGAATACAAATCACATGTTTAACAAATTAATGACACATGGGTCACTCTAAACCAAACCAAATCAAATCAAACCAAATCTTAAGTCTCATCAAATGGAGTCGGTTACATGAATCCTTCTTCTCTATGTGATCCTATCAAAGGTCATTTTGTTAGTCAAATTAAGTAGATCTATATCTCTATTTACAACACTAACCAACATTAATTTAGGAAATTCATTCAGTGTGTTTGGTTTGAATTTTCTGGATTAAGTTTTTTGAAAACTGATTTTTTTGGTTTTCATGTTTTTTTGTTTTTAGTGAATATTTTTTAAATTTTAAACAATTTTTTTACTTTTTTAGATGTACATTACTTAGATGTATCTAAAAAGTAAAAATTTGTAAAAAAATATTTTAAAAAATTAATAAATACATAAAAATATAAAAAATGTATTGAATTCTTGTATTTTTAGTATTTAGTGAATTTTTAAAAGATTTTTTTTATAATTTTTTTACTTTCTAGGTGTATTTATGTTAGGTGTGTCTAAAAAGTAAAACAATTGCTTAAAATATTAAAAAAAATTCAGTAAAAACAAAAAAAATACGAAAAATAAGAAAGTAGAATTACTTTTCTTATTACAATAAAATACAAAATTATGAGTAAAATATACAATAAAATTTATATTAATAATAAATTTCATCAATCAAATATGTGAATTTACACAACCACAAAACATAAATAGAAAAATAGAATAGATTATTGAAAATTTATTTGATATATTATTAAAATTTTGTATTTATTTATTTATTTTTATGTTCACGAACTTTATTGAGTCGAGCTTAAGACTACTTGAGCTCGGCTCAATTAATAAATAAGCCTAAAATTGAGTTCGAACTTGTTCATTTAGTAAACGAGTTGAGCTCAAATGAGTTTTAAACGAATCGAGCTCAAACTGTTCATGAACAACTCGGTTTATTTTGCAAACCTAGTTTTATCATAAGTTTCGTTTCAATGATTCGAATAATTTATTTTGTAAGATTCTTCATGTATATCATCATTAAAAAAATAAAAAAAATCCAAAACTCATAACTTGCTCGATCTTTCTCTATCACTCATTTCTCATGTGAACTCTCTCTCTCTCTCTTGGTCACACTCACAGATAAAGCTACCTTAGGCTTAGGGGGTCACGTGCCCCGCTTAAATTTTTTATATTTATACTATTACCCCTATATGTAATGATTATTGTGTGGGTGATTTTCCGATCACACTACCCAACTTAGTATTCAGATAGAGAACACTGGCAAAATAGATGACACCTGGCTAACCTGTAACAGAAAGAGAAGATTTTAGCGGTGGTTCGGCTACCCGGGGGCACTCCGACAATCAAGTCAGTATATCTCTCAAAGATAATCAATAATGCTAAACTCAATGCTTAAAGCATAAGATTGCGTACCTTAGACCTATGGGGTGCCTCTCTTTTATAATTACCTCAATCCTAATCCCCATAGAAGCCTGACTTCTATGGATTCCTGTTTAATACTTACTTTGAACTCTTTTAGAGATAAAGATAAACTCCCTAAGAGCTTTTATCCTTATCTTGGCTAAGTCTCCTCTTTATTCTAGGACTCTTGTCCCTTATCTCTTATCCGCTTATCTCGGATTCCGATATTTTCGGAGATAACCTCGACTTGACCGAGATAACCTCGGCGTCATGACCTGCCACGTGGCACCTCGGCTGACACGTTGGCGTCACCTTGCCACGTGTCGGTACTCAAAAATATATCCCCACAACTGCCCCCTAGGTTCTATTATCTCAGTATTCTGAGGTAATGGAACCTATATCACTCCGTTTTCTTAGTACGTCGGTTTTCAGTATCTCAGCCGAGATCATTATTTTGGCTGACATGTCTTTGCTTAAAAACAAGAACTTCAAGAACCCTTTCACGCGTATGAGCTGCCATACACCATAATTCAATCATTTTTAGCCACGCGTATCTTTCTTACTGGTTCGTACCTGTGACGTGCCCGTAAGCCGTCTCCCTCTCACGTGCGCCGTCTGACGCATACGTTCTTCCACGTGTATTGATTACTTTTTGCCGCCGTTTTCATTTTTAACAAAATACCTCTTTGATTTTTCCCTTTCACTTTATTCTCATTTCTGGAAAACTTTTTCTCTCTCTGGTTTTTCTCATTTCTTCCATTGTTCCAGTCCTCAAGCTCTGCAACTGCCCTCTTTCTTCTTTCCGGTGAAGCTTCCGCCGCCCTGTTACTTTTGTAACCATCGTCTGACTTCGGCGATCCCTACACCAGCTTTATTTTTTCTGGTAAGCAACTGTTCCTTCTTATTTCAGTTCTTGATTATTTTTCTGGAGCTTGTTGTTAGTGCTGCTTTATTCGAATATCCAATTTGTGAATCTGAATGCGTTTATTCCATGATTTGGCCCTTGCCCATGTCTTGAACATACGCACTATTTCACCACTTCCCTGTATTTTTGCCACTGATCTTGGCCCTATATTTCTTGTATTCTTTATGCTCTTGATAGACCATCTCTATTCTTGATTCTGAAACTCCGTTATTGCTTTCTGTTTTTTGTGTCTTTTCTAAATCTGTGCCTTTGATCTTCATCTCCATAATTTTAGGTTTGGGATTTGTCTGTAGAACCCATAATTTAGGGCAAAACTAAAACATCCCTTACAAATTTCTGCACCAGCTTAAACCTAGGTTTTTGCCGAGGTCCCAATAACCTTTTTTTGATACATCTTCTTTCTGAAATCCAATACCTTTAGTTATCCCGATATCATGGGTATGTGGAAACATCGGGTAGACACCCCTTCTAAGCTAGACTTTTTTAGGCAAGAGTTTGAAATCTCAGCCAATGTCAATCTGAGGTTGGCTGGGGATGATGACTCCATCATGCCTACTGACCACTCCATGCCCTTCCCTGTGGTTGCCTTTATTGAGTGTGGACTTCGGTTTCCACTTGACCATTTTTTCTGTCAAATCCTTCATTTCTATAAATTGAACCCAA
The DNA here is from genome assembly GCF_004153795.1 of Camellia sinensis. NCBI lineage: Eukaryota > Viridiplantae > Streptophyta > Magnoliopsida > Ericales > Theaceae > Camellia > Camellia sinensis. The sequence goes on from NW_021026031.1 coordinate 2,298,152, forward strand.
TGCAACTCGCCATCAATTCTTATCGAGTTATTACTGGTACCATAGCCTTAGTCAAACAAGATAATGCCAGGATTGCGCTTGTCGATTTCCAGTACTGTTATACCAAGTGACGCCTTAGAAAAGACACGGACTATGTCTATTACCTTAAGCCGAGATCCACCGAACATAAAATCGTAGCCAACCTCCCAGACTTCAACAAGGGAGCTGGAGACGATTACTTCATTGTCTCGGACAATTGGGAGTTTCAGCCAAACGACAACCTCTATCTTTATCCCTTAAGCTGCACTATTTCAGGAGAAGGAGCTGGTAAGGGCCACCCTTCATAAGTTTCTTTTTATCTTCTTGCATAAAGTTTTCAATATTCTTGTTCTAATGTCTATGCTGTTTTTATCTTTTACAGTTCTTCCTCAACCTCCAAAGAATTTTCGCCAACCCTTCTATCCCAGCAAGGATTTGAAAAAACTTATGAACTTGCCAATTCACAAACGAAAGGCGCCTCTGCTCCTCAATTTTATTCCGACATACAGGTCCGCTTTGCCCGACGTCCCTAGGAGGAAGAAAAAAAACTTTCTCCACCATCTGCCACAACGCCACAGACCGAATCCACATCTCGGACAGACCAGGGGTCAACCTCTGATCCAGCTGAGCAACCGTCAACTTCAGCTCCATACTTGGTTCCAATATCACAGCGCCGCCGTCGACGCCGACGCCGACACCGACACCGAACAGTTTCTACTGCCGAGATGGGTCGCCCAAAACTAGTTGCAAAAGATCTTCTGGCCAGCATTCCATCATCTGTTGACGATCAACCAACACAAACCCTTCCTCCACCGAAGCCGAAAAGAGTAAAAAAAGCTCAGCCAAAGGCTAAAGTTACTTAAGTTGAGTCTGAGAATGCCCTGCCAATCTCCAAGTTGGCTGAGAGTGACAAGTCTCAACCTTCTGCTAGGAAGAGACGCTCTGAAGCCCAACCATCCGAATCGCCAAAATCAAAGAAGCCGAGGTCATCTTCCGCAACAACCTCAGGGTCTAAGAAGCCTGCTGCCCCCTGGGCCCCTGAAATAACCTTGGAAGATAAGCTAGTCATGGCCAATGATAGCGCCGAGGATATCAATGTCGGCGTTGCGCTTAGTACTGCTCTACTTCTGCCAGGGGATCTGGAGCGAAACGCCGGTTTCATCGAGTACGAGAACTATGCCTTGATGCTTCAGCGTTGTGTCCAAGTATGTGTCTTTCATCTGGCACTTTTTTCCTTCTTTTTCACACTTTGAAAATTTTCTAATAACTTTCGCTTTGTTCACTTTCAGGCCATTCAACATGCTCATTCCTTTTCAATTCAGTCTTTTGAAAACTGGGAGAAGTTGGCCGAGATGAAAAAGGAGTTCTTTTCTCTTCAAAAGACTAACAAAGGTCTTCAATCAAAGATGAAAAAATTAGAGGACCATGCCGAGGCTGCAATCAAAGCACAAACCAATGCCGAAGAGAAGACTGAGGCTGCTGAGGCTATCAGGAAAGGGGCTGAGTCTCAGAAGAGAGAAGCCGAGAAAAAAATGGTCCAAGCCAAAAAGGAGCTTCAGGAGGCACTGGCCACCAAAAAAGCCGAAATAAAAGAAGCCGACAAGAAGGCGTATGCCCAAGGCATGGCCGACATCACAGATGCCTACGAACAACAGGTGAAGGAGGCATGCAACAAGGGTTTCACCCTTGGTTGTATGTCCCTTCTAAAGAAACTCAATGTCCTAGAGGACTCACCACTGAGGAAAGCTGATGCCATTCCTCTTCCATTCCCTCCAGCTCAACCTCTAAGTGGCGACTCTGAGTCTGAGGATGGTGAGAAGGAAGACGATGAGGCTTTGGTAAGAAAATTCAAAGATGTTGATGGGGCCAAGTCCCCTCTTCAGAATGAGCAAGTCCTAGACTTGACTCAGGATGAAGAAGGCGATAAGGTTAACAAAGACGCTGCTTATGAGAAGGAATCAGCCGATGCCACCCTTGCTGATAAGAACCTTGATGACACTCTTGCAGAAATTGACACCGAGGTTACGGTGGATAAGGCTGCTGAGATGTCTTCTCAACAAACATCTGATCATCAAATTCAACCAACTGGTGGAGAGGAGTCTTAGCTTCATGTTTTTCTTTTGCTTACTTGTATTTTGTTTCTTCTTTATCTTTTGGAACAATGTAAGCTTTTTGTATGGTCGATGTGCCCTTTTCTTGGTGAATGGTAATACAACTTTTCTTTTCTAAGTGCTTGCACTCTTGTCCTCTCTTCATTGCTTCTGCATGATTCTATACTTAGAATATTCTGCATGTCTTTCACATACTTTTCCTTCTTTGTACAATCTTCTCAGGGTGACACACCTCGGATAGACAAACTTCTTGGTTTTAATCTTAACTTGTAAACTTTTAACAAGTGTTGAACATCATACTGGTTTAACTCAACTTGTAAATTGTCCACAAATTTCAACAAGTGTTAAACAATGACTTCGGTTTAACTTAACTTGTAAATTGTCCACAAATTTCTACAAGTGTTAAACAATGACTTCGGTTTAACTTAACTTGCAATTTGTCCACAAATTTCAACAAGTGTTTAAACAATGATTTCGGTTTAACTTAACTTGTAAATTGTCCACAAATTTCAACAAGTGTTAAACAATGACTTCGGTTTAACTTCAACTTGTAAATTGTCCACAAATTTCAACAAGTGTTAAACAATGACTTCGGCTTAACTTCAACTTGTAAATTGTCCACGAATTTCAACAAGTGTTAAGCAATGATTTCGGTTTAACTTAACTTGTAAATTGTCCACAAATTTCAACAAATGTTAAACAATGACTTCGGTTTAACTTCAACTTATAAATTGTCCACAAATTTCAACAAATGTTAAATAATGATTTCGGGTTAACTTTAACTTGTAAATTGTCCACAAATTTCAACAAGTGTTAAGCATATTCTTCTTCTCTCTGCCTCCCTAATGTGATCCTGAGTTCCACTTGGGTTCTCATTATGCATATATTCTAGAAACAATGTCAAGTATTCTTGAAAAGAGAACAGAATTTTTATTTATTTACTTCGACAAATGGCAAAGGAACAAAAAAATTTTAATGATAGAAAAATTTCAAATTACAAGTGTTCCAAGGTCTTGGCAACTCTTTGCCCTCATTATCTTCAAGTCGATATGCGCCATTACCCAGTACCGAGATGATTCTGTAGGGTCCTTCCCAGTTTGGGCCAAGCTTGCCTCTCTCTGGGATCCTTCTTATTGCCGATGACTTTCCTCGGGACTAGGTCGCCGACTTGAAACTCTCTTGGATTGACTTTCTTGTTATAAGCTTTTGCAAGTTGCTGCTGGTATGTTGCAAGCTGGATTGCAGCTTTTTCTCTTCTTTCTTCTAAAAGATCCAGATCTCGGGCTAAGAGTACATCATTAGTCCCGTTTTCAACTCCCTGGGTTCTGATTCTTGGGATGCCGATCTCCAGCGGAATGACTGCTTCTGTGCCATAAGCCATGGTAAAGGGGAATTCTCCCGTTGGCCTTCTCGGCGTAGTCCGATATGCCCAGAGTACATTGGGCAATTCGGCTACCCACTTGCCTTTTGCTGCTTGCAGTCTTTTTTTTATTCCATCCAAAATCACTTTGTTGGATGCTTCTGCTTGTCTATTGCTTTGTGGAAAGCTTGGGGTTGAAAAGTAGTTCTTAATCTTGAACTTTGCACAGAAGTTCTTGTTTAGTTTGCTGTCAAATTGAGTTCCAGTGTCTGCAACAATTACTCTCGGAATTCCAAATCTGGTGATGATGTTTCTCCATATGAAGTTCTTGACATCCACATCTCGGATCTTGGCAAGTGGTTCTACTTCTATCCATTTTGTGAAGTAATCTGTTGCTACCAGCAAGTACTTTCTTTGTCCAGTTGCTTGGGGTAATTGCCCAACGAGTTCCATGCCCCATTGGGCAAATGGCCAAGGACTGGATACAGGGTTCAGGTCAGCAGCTGGCTGGTGTATCAAGGGTGCAAACCTTTGGCATTGTTCACATTTCTTCACGTAGGCTTCTGCATCTTTTTGCATGTAAGGCCACCAATACCCCTAGGTAATGGCCCTGTGAGCTAGTGATCTGCCCCTAGTGTGGCTTTCACAAATTCCTTCGTGAATTTCATATAGAAAATCTTCAACCTGCAAAGGGTGTACGCACCTTAAAAGGGGTCCAGTGAAGGACCTTCTGTAGAGATGTCCTTCTACTGTCAGACTGAATCTTGCCGACTTCAATCTGATCTTGTGTGCCTCCTTGCGGTCATTTGGTAGCTTTCCTTCTTTTAGGAACGCAACAATTGCGTCCATTCAACTTGGTCCCATGTCTATGCACATTGCTTCATGCTCTGTGGTTACTGGTTCAATGCTTGGGCCCGACAGGTAGTCAATCATTATTGTCCTTGCTTTTCTAGGTTGTACTACACTAGCTAGGTTAGCCAACGCATCGGCGCGGCTGTTGTCATCTCGGCTTACTTGAAATAGTCGGTAGTTCTGAAATAAGGCTGACAGTCTGATGACTTTCTTTGCGTAGGCCAACATTCGTTCAACTCGGGCTGCAAACTCACCTGTTGTCTGGTTAACTATTAGTTGTGAATCACAAAAAACTATTATTTCATCTGCTTGCATTGTTGCTGCCAACTTCAGTCCTGCAATGAGTGCTTCATACTCTGCTTCATTATTTGAGGCCTTGAACCCCAAATGAATTGACTGTTCTAGTACCTGCCCATCTGGGGATATCAATACTACTCCTACCCCCGCTCCTAGTCAGTTTGAACTCCCATCAACAAGCAGTCGAAAGGAGTCGCCGATGTAAATGCTGTAGGGTCTGAGTTTGTTCTCTTTCCTTTGTTCTTTTGCCTTTGGCTGTGATTCTCCTTGCTTGGCTGGACATCGCTCTTCCTAGCTCAACGGAGCCTGATGTTTGATTGGTTCTGGTGTGAATTCGGCCACGAAGTCAGCCAGAACCTGGCCTTTGATTGTCCTTGGCCTGTACTCCAAGTCATACTAGCCTAGGGTGACTGCCCATCTGGCTATTCTTCTTGTTAGGTCTCCTTGTTGCAATAAGGACTTCAAGGGGTGTTTTGTTAACACCACAATTTTATGGGCCTGGAAGTAATGGTTCAACTTCTTTGAAGCCATTACTAAAGCTAATGCCAATTTCTCTAAGGGTAGATACCTCGTTTCTGCGTCGGCTAGGGTTTGCTTATATAGTAGACAGCCCTTTGCTCCCCTTTTTCTTCTCGGATTAGTACTGCACTTATCGCATGTTCTGAAATGGCTAAGTACAGAAACAGCTTCTCCCCAGGTTCTGGATTTGAAAGAACTGGAGCTGTGGTCAAGTACTTCTTCAAGTTGGCCAAAGCAGCTTCGCATTCTTCTGTCCACAAGAAGTCTGTGGCTTTCTTCACTAAGTTGAAGAAAGGTCTGCACTTATCTGAGCTTCTACTGATAAATCTGTTTAGGACTGCGGTCCTTCCAGTTAGCATCTGCACCTGCTTTGCCGATGTCGGGCTCTTCAACTCTAGGATGGCTTTGATTTGATCTGGGCTGGCCTCGATGCCCCTTCTGGTCACCAGGTATCCTAAAAACTTACCAGATCCAACTCCAAATGCACACTTCGATGCATTGAGTCAGAACCGATATGTTTTAAGGATTTCAAAGACTATTTTTAGATCGGCAAGATGACCCTCAAGCTCCTTGGTCTTAACGACCATGTCATCGATGTAGACTTCTACTGTTCGGCCAATCAGGTGTTTGAACATTTTGGTTACCAACTTTTGGTAAGTTGCTCCCGCATTTTTCAACCCGAAAGGCGTTACTCTGTAACAGTACAGGCCTTTTGGGGTGATGAACGCGGTCTTCTCTTCGTCTGGGGGGTACATGGCTATCTGGTGGTACCCCCTGTAGGCATCTAGGAAGCTCATTCTTCCATGCCTTGAAGTGGTATCTACTAGCTGGTCAATCTTTGGTAAAGGAAAGCTGTCTTTGGGACAGGCTTTGTTGAGGCTGGTGAAGTCTACACAGACCCTCCATTTACCGTTCTTCTTCTTTACCACCACTGTATTGGATAACCATGTGGGGTAGTGTACTTCTCTAATGGCCCTGGCCTCCAGGAGCCTGTCTACTTCTTCCTCTACTACATCGACGTGCATCAACGTCGGGCTTCTGGCTCGTTGAATTACAGGTTTGGCCGACCTGTCAACATTCAGTTTGTGGTAAGTGACCTCGGGGTCAATGCCAGACATTTCGTAAGGTGTCCAAGCGAACACCTCAATATTTGCTCTCAAAAAAGTTTCCAACTCTTTTTCCTCTTCTTCGGCTAAGCCCGAGCCAAGAAGAAAGAAACGTTCTTCATCCCCATCCTGGACGAGGATTTTTTTCAGTGCCTCTTCGCTCTTCTCAGCTGGCTCTTTGCCGACGTCTTCTAGGACTTCTACGTCCTCATCTTAAATTTCTGCCTTCTCTGGCTCTCGTACGCTGCAGGTAGATTTCATTGCTACCATGGAGCAATTCTTTGCCTGCAGCTGGTCGCCTCTGACTTCTTCTATCCCATGCTCTGTTGGGAATCGCAATAGTTGATGCAGTGTTGAGAGAACTGCCCCCATTGCATGCAACCATGGCCTTCCTAAGATAATGTTGTAAGGGGAGGGTGTGTCGATGATGGTGAATTCTTTTTTGATCTTCCTAGTGCCAGCCTGCACCTCTAAGCTTACTGTTCCCAGAGGCCATGTCGGCGTTCCATTGAACCCAACCATTGGGCCATTGGATTGTTCCATATCATCTGGGTGAAGGCCGAGCTCCTTGTAACATTAGACGTACATGATGTCGTAAGAGCTGCCTTGATCAATCAGGATGCGTTTCACTTGGCACTCCCCAACCTGGAGGGATACTACCAAGGCATCATTATACGGATGCTGGACC